>PVKC010012498.1:0-23714 GCA_004027635.1 Crocidura indochinensis
CTCCTCCTCCTCCTCCTTTTTTGTTTTTTGGGCCACAACCAGTGATGTTACAGAGTTTACTCCTGGCTATGCGCTCAGAACTCACTCCTGGCTTGGGAGACTATATGGGAAGCCAGGAACGGGGGTGGGGGAATTGAACCACTGTCTGTCCTAAGTCAGCTGTGTGCAAGGCAAACATCCTACCTCTTCACTACCACTCTGGCCCCTGTTTCTTCAGTTTTAAAGGACAGACTGGTCAAGGTACAATAGATGATTTAAAAAAACAGACAATAAGTGTGTCACAACTAACTTTTGCTTTAATGATTTATTATAAAATGTGAGCTATTAATTCATTTTAAATTTCTTTGTATTTGATGTCAATACTTTTGTGTCATTTTTAGGTGTTTTACAGATATAGCTCAGTTTATCTATTTTAAGTTTGATAACTATTTATTCTTTTTGTTTTGTTTTGTTTTGTTTTGTTTATTGGACCATACCCAGTAACGCTCAGGGGTTACTCCTGGCTATGCTCTCAGAAGTCGCTCCTAACTTGGGGAACCATATGGGACGCCAGGGGATCAAACCACAGTCCATCTGAGGCTAGTGCTGGAAAGGCAGACACCTTACCTCTAACACCACCATGCTGGCCCCAACTATTTCTTCTAAGTATTAAGTCCCTTAAAATTTCTTTTTAGTTATATCTATCATCTCTTGAACTTCTATATTTCAAAAACAATTTGTTTCCTTTTGCTTATTTGGTAAGATATCATTCTCATGCTTCACTTTAATGGTTTAGACATGAGTTTTATTAAATAATTGAAGATAATTGTAAGATTAATTTAAAGCCTTTGTTAAATAAAATATCAGCATCATCTCACAAAAGTTTGTTACTTTTATTGTGGATTTTGTTTGTTTGTTTGGGGAACACACCTGATGATGCTCAGGGGTTAGTCCTGGCTCCGCTCTCAGAAATCACTCTTGACAGACTCAGGGGCCCATATGGAATGCCAGGATTCAACCCTAGTCAGTTGTGTGCAGGGTAAATGCCCTACCAGCTGTGTTATTGCTCCGATCCCAAGTTTTTTTTTAATTTTTATCGCATCTCTATGTCTACCCTTATTTCCTCACATGCCCCATATTATTTTAGACAACTAGATATTTTAAATATTATAATACCACAACTTGGAAGTCACTGTATAAGATTTCATGTGTTCTTTGTTATAATTGTCCAGTTAATTATTTTTTCTAATTCTATATCATGTGTATTCTTTGTCATGTGTGTCCACTGAAACCTGTAATTTATTTGCATATTAGTGATTCAGTATTCTTTTTCTTCTTGTACATGTCTATGAAGGCTAATCAGGAGTGAGAGCCTGGGATAGTTTTAAGACTATCCTGTGCATGTATTTATACATCTCTGGACTTCCTTGTGAAAGTGCATACATCTCTAGACATGTTCATGACCTTCTATAATCTCACTAATATTTCAGGATTTTAAAATCTGGGCCTATAAACAACTAATTTCCTATTTTTTCACCCAAAATTTGTTAGTCTATTGTTTGCTCCAAATATCTACTTTCTCTAACAGTAGCAATTTGAACTTTTGTCTTAATTTTTAACAAATGCAACAATCTCAAGCTCTTACCCTTACTTGCCACACAGTATAGTTTTAGCTCTGGATATGTTCTGAGTTAGGGAGATTAAAAACATGGACTTTTTTTTAGCCATATTTACTAAAATAAAAGGATTCTTTGCCAGGACATGCCTAAGCCTTTAGGTGGGCTCAGCCCACCAGATGTATCCTCAGATTTTCCTGGTGGGTAGAATAATTTAACCCCCATGGGATTCCTCAAAAGGCCCACTGTGGACTCCTTTTTCCCCTGCGTGGATGGTTGAGGAATTTCCAAAGAGATGCCTGGCATTACATTTTCAGCCAGTATCTGACTATCTCTCCTTTGTATACATCAGGCAAAATAATGGCCTCTTTCAAATAATTTGGCCCAGAAATTCCAGCACCAAAATTTTATTTGAGTACCCCTTTTTCTGAATTTAGTCAGCCCTAAAAAAGCAAAGACAAATTTTCTCTCCTTTCCAAATTTGTCCTTTGCAGGGCGTAACCAGAATACAGATTTTGACTTTTGTCTTTCCTTTAGAAATAGGGAAACTCTTTCTTGGGAATTTGGCTCCTCCCTTCCTTTAACCTCTAAATACAATAGGAGTCCAGTCTAGAAAGACCAAGTTGCTAGATATTTCCTGTTTTCTCCTAATCCTGATTTTGCATTTAAAGCAAACTTGCTAAGAGTTACCTTGAGTTGTTACCTCTTTTATAACCTAGAATTTTTACAGTCACACCCATAGCTTAGGTATTATTACTGTTGCACTCTGCTTTGTGATTATAATTATTCTTTACCTCTGGCTAATTTTACCCCTATAAATTCCCCTGCTCAAAAAATTAAACTTGTCGCACTCTTGCCAGAAACGTGTTGAACCCACATACTGAGTGTGGTATCATTATTTCATATTTCGTATTCGTTCGCTCACGTTACCCGTTTCTCTCCCATGAAAGGATTATGACCCGAGAATTGCGTCTACAACAATATTTTGTAAATAATTTTAATCCATGATCCAGCTATACCACTCCTAGGAATATACCCAAGGAACACAAAAATACAATACAAAAACCCCTTCCTTACACCTTTATTCATTGCAGCACAATTTACCATAGCAAGACTCTGGAAACAACCAAGATGCCCTTCAACAGACAATGGCTAAAGAAACTGTGGTACATATACACAATGAAATATTATGCAGCTGTCAGGAGAGATGAAGTCATGAAATTTTCCTGCACATGGATGCACATGGAATCTATCATGCTCAGTGAAATAAGTCAGAGAGAGAGAGAAAAATGCAGAATGGTATCACTCATCTATGGGTTTTAAGGAGAATGAAAGACATTCCTGCAATAATAATAATTTTCAGACACAAAAGAGAAAAGAGCTGGAAGTTCCAGCTCACCCCAGAAAGCTCACCACAAAAAGTGGTCAGCTTAGTTAGAGAAATAACTGCATTTTGAACTGTCCTGAAAATGAGAACCTATGAGGGAAATGGAGAGCCTGTCCAGAGTACAGGCGGGGGGTGGTTGGGGAGGAGGGAGATTTGGGACAATGGTGATGGGAATGTTGCACTGGTGATGGGTGGTGTTCTATACATGACTGAAACCCAAACACAATTATGTATGTAATCAAGGTGTTAAAATAAAAAAAAAATAATGCATTAAAAAAATAATAATTTTAATCCACTCTCTCTCCAGTACTGTTACTGGAAGTTAAAATAGATATTTTTAAGTCCACCATTGAGCTATTAAGATACATAGTGATAAGATTAGGAAAATTAGAAAGCTACAAACTCATTGTTCTTGTTGGGACGTGGGTTCCGAACAAGGAGAGATGCCATTTTGTAAAGGTCACATGGCAGGTTTCTTCTCAGGTTCTGAGCAGGGAGAGACACCATTTTGTGAGAACCATATGGTATGAACCACATGCTAGGTCTTCACAAGCCTATTTCCATAGGCACCACTCCAAGTTACCTGGCCTTACCAGGTAACCTATCAGGGAAGGACAAGGGAGTAGTAAGAAGGTACCTCTACAATAACCAATCATTTTAAGCACCATCAGAAAACTGGAAGCTCCCTAGAGCCTTTATCTACATAATCTTCCTCATGACCCTCATGACCTTGGGCTGGCCTTATCTCCTTTGGGGGTTGATCCTGGCTGGCCAGTGTGGGGTCTTGTTGACAGAAGGATTAAAGTATTAAACTTTATTCCAGTTGTGTGGTCTCATCCTTCTACTCTGGACCCGAGCAGTTCTTACCAGAACTAAGTCATATCTAGCTACAATATTTTAATTAGTTTCCAAAATTAAAAATTAAAAAAAAAATTATTGATCTATAAATATTATAAATTTTTAGTTTCTATTTTTATGAATAGGTAGCTTATTGAAGATTCTTATGTATATTTAATATGGGTATCATCCCCAAAGATTTTCAATTTGACCCTATATTTATAGTTGAAACATTATAATTTGAAAAAGATTTTGCAAATTGGATGAACGCAAAGACCCATACAACTCAAATCTGTGTACATAAAAATTATAAATGAACTTCTTCAAAGAAATAAATAATATTATGTGGGAGGACAAATTATTTTGAAATGAGAATAAGAGCTTCAAAGTGAACTCTCATTTTATAACATATCTGTATACTTACTAGGTGTGAAATTATATATATTTGGCTTATCAATAGCATTCAAAAGTAGTGTGAGCTTTTATGAACAAACTATGTTTTCATAGGTAGGTGTGTGGCAATTCTGTAAAGAATTTAAATTAAAAGTTCAGGTCCAGAAAAGCAGAAAAACATATTATGTAAATTTGTTGTTTATGTTAAATTATAAACTGATGAAATATTTGAGGAAATCAAGGGCTTTACTTCAGAGAATAATGTTTGAAAAGTGATGAGGGAGAAAAAAAACTTAGAAAGTAATTTAAGTCCATAGATTAGAGAGTTTTATTACAAGTCAATTTACAATAAATAGTTTTTTGGACCTTGTTTGTTATATTTGTCTCAAATTAAAGCCTCATAATATTGTGTAAACAGCAATGTTATTTATTTTGGCATGAATCTGTATACTTAATCTATATAAGTCATGTTTTACACAATATTTTTACCTTAAATAAATTGATTTTAATCTCTGGGCCATATTAAGCCTAAATATTATCTTAAAACTGCACACCTGAGCGAGATCACTTTTCAAAGGATCATTTATCTTTTCTTTGGAAAAACTTTTAAGTACTGGGTATCCTGATACTGAAGTCAAAATATATCATGACTAGGATAAAAGAAAGAAGACAGAATTAGAGGGTGCAACAAAGATAATTACTCAGAGCCAAAAGGAAACACAAAATTCTAAGGTCTAATTTTTGGAACTGGTGAGGCTTTATAATAGCTATTCACTTCTAATCATCCTCAAATAATAAATGAATAGAATAGTCAATGCTATTAGAATAATTCACTATTCATCAAGAATAATAAATGAGGGGAAGAGGTTGTTATTCAAATTTTTCTAAAAATAGAAAAGGAGGAGGGAGTAGAAGGAAAATCACTACTGTTTTTCAGTCTGGCGACAACTTTTGCAGTAGTGACAGGATTGCTGAGGCACCAGAGGTGGCAGAAGAAGAGATGGAGCCAAATGTGCTTGCAGTCAGTGCCTCTGGCTTGGCGAGACACAAAAGTCAGTTGAAACAATGATGAATTCTCCTGGTTATTCTAGCTCCAAAAAAAAAAACAAAAGATCTTCCTGCTTTACTAATGCTTTGTCCCTGGTGGATTGTCTCTTCCTCTCATTAATCTTTAGTTTATGAACTCTGTTGGCAAGAGGAAAACAAATCATCCACAAATCACACACAGAGGTAGATGATGTTGACAGCTCCTGGACACAGAGGGCTGTTCTTCCATTGGCAGTAGTTCTAAATCAGCATCAGCCTTTATAGCACAAGTTAAGCTGCACAATGCAGATGCATTTCAGCTGTGTTCTTTATCACCCAGCTCCTTAAAAATATTCTCAATAAGGAGTTTGAGATTAACATTAGAGGCACAAGGCTCATCATCAAAAGAAGGTAAGACATCTAGGCACGTATGTCTTCCCCCAGTTAACCTATAGATCTTGTATTTCATATCACCATCCTTTGGCAGTTTGAGATAGCCTGATGCTGTCACTGAGCACAAGCCAAAACACCAGTACATAAGCATTCTAAAACATTCCTCCTTCTTGAGTGAGGATGCTAAGAAATCACAGATTATGGGAATTTGAAGAAGTGTGTTGAGACATACCACAGATTACATCTCTTACCCTCTTGCTGTTTAGCTTAAAAAAAAATATCAAGGGTTGTTGAAAAGGTTAATAAAATAAAGTTAATAAATAAATTTTTATACCTAGTAGGTTCTTTATGAGATATGGTTCAGAAGTTATAGTAAAGAGACATTACTTAGTTTTCTCTAGCTAAAATGGAAATGCTTTATTTGGAGTGGCAAGTTGATAATTTGAAATAGTTGAAAGCCTGTTGCTGAAGCAAGATTGCTATATAGCCATTATTTCTTGAAATTCTGTGGTTGAATATTTATAAAAGTGGGGGAACTTCATCTTTCAAGCACAAAGTGGTCAGGTTTCTAGTTAAAATACATACACACCAATAAAATGTAAATTTAGGTAAATAATACCGACTTTTAATATAATTATGCCACCAATATTCCTAGAAAATACTTACACAAAATTTTATTTATTGTTTATCTGGAGACCAAATTTAGTTTTAGTGTTCTCCATTAAACATAGGCTGACTACAAAGGAAATTATAGTATGTAAGTATAGGCTCATTTGTAGAAATATACTGATTTGTTTACTCACTTAGGAGGTCTTCATGAATTTTTATATCTTATTCATATTGCTTATGAATTTGCTATAGAATACGTGAAATGTCAATGCTCAAAAGCCGAGTAAACTCTTATTAACATGAAACTTCTATTATAAACAAAACGCCAATAAATATTTATTATGCTAACATAAATAGCATACACAAAATGATTCCAAACACAATATTGCTTGATTCTCAGTGCTATAATCAAATGGTTTCATGAAAATGAAATGGCTTTAGTAGTTATCAGGTAATGATGCTGTGAAACAGCCCTACTATCAGTTAACCTTATCTTTTATGCACTTTTAAAAATGCTTAAAATGTCACACTAAGGTACTTTTAAAATTAAATAATGCCTTGCTATTTCTGATATGAGGTAACTGCTGAGTTAAAAACGTTATCAACATTTTTGCAGATTGAGTAATGTTTCTGAGTTATGATTAGAAACATGATAACATAATTTAGGTTAATATTTTGATAACTATTTAGTTACAACAATCATATTTTCAAATAAAATGATCATTCCAAAGATAAGTCAAAATACTGAGCTACAGTTGGCTGTCTATATATTTCGGAAGTTTTAAAATCATTTGAGTAAAATGTTCTACTTTCCTGTGTTGTAATATTAATGTTTTCCATTAGACTCTAACTCCTTGACTCTTATACCTACTCCATCCCCAATCTGGGGCCACTCATCTTTTTTCTAATATATCATGTGAACCCCATGGCAGCCTTAAGTACCACAGTAGATAGGTAAATGGTTTGAGACTGAAAAACTAGAAGAATAAAGGTGCCCTCCAATAAAACTGAGAAGGTTATAATCTGTTTAACAGATTAATGAGATTACTAAAAGCTGAGTTTCAGGTTGAAGTGTCAGATTCCCAATAAACATTTAAATGAGGGCCTTATTAAGGTAGGTGAACATAGGGATCTCAATATCAAAAGAAATGTCTTCTGAGTTAGAGACATATTTGTGATCAATTTTTATAAAAATATATTTAAAAGCATAATACTCAATGATATAACTAGTATTGACACTATAACGATAAGAAGAACTAGGAAGGCTACCTAAAGAAATACACTATTGGTTTCATTATTTTATTTTATTTTTTCCTTTTTGGGCCACACCCACAGTGCTCAAGGGTTACTCTTGGCTCTGCACCCAGAAATCCTAGCAGGCTCTGAAGACCATATGGGATGCTAGGAATTGAACTCAAGTCTACCTAGGGTTGGTAGCGAGGAAGGAAAACACCCTATTGATGTGCTATTTCTCAGTCCCCTATTGGTTTCATTATTTAGCAACAAAGAAGACAAAAAAGAGTGTCAATAGAAATAAGAAAAATGGAAATGGGAAGGGAAGATGGAAAGGAAGAAAAGAAAAAGGAAGGGAAAGAAAGGAAAAGGGAGGGAAAGGAAAAGAAGGGGAAAGAAAGGGAAGGGAGATCAAAGAGAAGGAAAGGGAAGCGGGGAAGAATGGAAAGGGGAAGAAAAGAAAACGGGGAAGGGAAGGGAAGAGATGGAAATGGAAGGGGAAAGGAGAAAGAAAGAAAGAAAAAGAAAGAAGGAAAAGAAAGAAAGACACAAAGAAAGAAAGGAAGAAAGGAAGGAAGGAAGGAAGGAGGAAGGAAGGAAGTAAAGGAGGAATGGAGGAAAGGAAGAAAGAAAGAAGGAAGGAAAGAAGGAAAGGAAGGAAGAAGAAAGAAAGAAGAAAAAAGTGTCTATGTATGCACGAGTTTATGTGTTGGCCATCTAAATGTCTAATGTTTGTCTGTAATATACACAATGCTATGTTGTATTTTATCTTTTCTCCTGTTATATATAACCCTTTGCACCCACTTACCATTTTACAAATTCTTTTCTAACCCTTCATTCTCTGACCTTCACTCTCTTATTTCTATGTAACTCCTCAGGAAACAGAACATTCCCCTCACTCTGACCAGCTCCCCAAATGAAAAGACAGACTTCCAGCCCATTTTGCCTCCACTGGAGAAGAAGCTGGCATCACCGCTGCTGCTGCTTTTCTCTCTACAGCTCCTTTTCTCTTACCTCCCTTCACTGTTGACTGTTACAGAATTCTCTACCAAAGTTGGTTTTTGAGAAACCTTCAGCTTGAGAACATTTTTTGATATGTAACTGCTGGAAGCTGTTTTGCAGACTCCAGAAGACCATGTTGCAAGTTGAAGCTCCATTCTGAATGTTATACCCCTCACCCTAACTATTTCCAAAGATTTAAAGGGGATATGTACATCTCTTTCATATATTTCTTTAAATTATTTTCTTAATAGGTATTTTTCTTATTGTCTATTTCTTTAGGTAGAGGTATTTTTCCTTATTCATTTTTTGGGGGGATCTGTTTAATAGGAAATTCTTGGATATAAGTTTCTCTTGGGCTCTGAGTTCGTGTTAGAACCAGGTAATAGGGATTTTTTTTTGGCTTGTTATTTTTACCCCTAAATGCAACAGTAATATCATGAGGCATTATTCCTTTATGCATAGGCACTTTAAAATGGGGGGAATCTTATATACAGAAAATCCTTATCTAATAGAGACAGGAACTCATAGATTTTATCTTGCAGGGAGGGCTTTCACTCTGAGCTTTTCATAGTGACTTGACTAAGGTATCAGTTGATTGGAAATTGGCCATTCATCCCAGAGCCTTGTATCCTATCTTTTAAACTGGCACTGTTTTCCCCACCAGCATCAGAAATTGACCTTCCAACAGGGAAGACCCTAATGCTGCCCTCACAACGATTTGCTCCAGAGTGGGTTCAGATGACATCCTGATGACTTGGAAATCATGACAACTTGCTTTCAGGGCAGGGTTCCCTGATTTGCCACCTAATGGTGAGGTGAAACCAGAAGACACTCTGTGACACCCTGACTTTGATATAGGATCTGTGCAAAAACCAGGATCTCTAACTATAGAAACCTGGCTGTGACAACCATGATTAAGAACTTTTACTGGGACCACAAAGAAATACACTTAGTTTGTCTAAAGCCTATAAATGGTCTCATGGCAGGATGCTTCGTGGATAGGGTCTCCCGTTTTAAGCCAAAGTGTTTTCCTCTCTATTTTTCACATCTTTTGCTGCACCAGTGCAAAAACAAACAAACAAACTAAACAAATCCTACCACATACACTGTTGCCTCATTTGCTGGGTCCCGTTTACTCCTTTATTGGTTGTTTGTATATCCGCAAAGAGCTCCCAGTATTAGAAATTGATTCCCATCTCCTTGTCCCTATTTTTGGGGGAAATCTTGGTAATATTTATCCACAGCAAATAATCCACGCAGACAGGAGGGTTAAGGAGTGAAAGGTTGGGCGAAGAGTCCTTTGTCAGCCTGTTGCTAGCTCCAAAGCACACCTTGAGCCAGCCAGCCAACTCTGGCAAAAGACCCTGAACATCTCGCTCCAAACTATTTATTCTGTTCTCAACAGCACCCCGCCCTCACCAAAGGTCAAGGTGGGACTTCAGACAAAGAATAATCTGGAAATATTTCCATATACAATAATACACTCCTTTCTTTTTTCTCTTCTTTCTTCTTTTCTTTTTCCTCTTCTCTTTTATCTTCTCTTTTCTTTTTATCTATTTACTTTTATTTCTAATCTTTTAAATAAGGGCTCCTACATTTTTCATAGAACCTTGGAACACAGATTGCCTTGTTTTACCACATATTTCTGTATTTTTCTATAAAATTAAGAAGAAAGGAGAAGAGAAATGCTAGAGTCCAGGGGCCAAGTGGTTTCAGATGTAGTGGTAGAGAAAAAATAAGGACAGAACTAAATATCCAAACCAAAGTCAATAATAATAGAATCAAGAGAACTAAACACAAGTAGGACTGTTATACTGGCAAGTCAGGGGGCAAAGAATGGGGATATAGGATGCATTCTGGGTACATTGGTGAGGGATGTTTACAATGGTGGTGGGAATGGCCTTAACTCACTATATATCGGAAATTCAACTAAGAAAAACTCTGTAGATCACAATCGTTTCAATACAATAAAATAAATAAATTTACTATATTTAATTTTGGGGGCTTCTGGGTGTTTTGGGTCACACCTCATAGTGCTCAGAAACTATTCCTAAATTTTTTCGTCAGGAGTGAACTCTAGTGGTACTCAGGGTACCATATGTGGTACAGAAGGTCCAACCTCCATTACCTTTCTGGCCCTATTTCAACACATATTTAAAAAAAACCTTAAAAATTACTGGCATGGAGGTAGGGCATTTGCCTTGCATGCAGAAGGACAGTGCTTTGAATCCCGGAGTCCCATATGGTTCCCCCAGCCTGCCAGGGGCGATTTCTGAGCATAGAGTCAGGAGTGGCCCTGAGAGCTGTGGGGTGTGACCTGGAAACAAACAAACAAACAAACAAACAAAAAAAGCAGTTTTTTGTTTTTGGTCACACCGGCAGCACTCAGGGGTTACTCCTGGCTCCATGCTCAGAAATCGCTCCTGTCAGGCTCAGGGACCATATGGGACACTGGGATTCGAATCAAGGACCTTCTGAATGAAAGGCAAATGCCTTACCTCCATGCTATCTCTTCAGCCCCGAAAAACCAGTTTTTAAAACAATTTTTTATTGAAACTATTTGTGAATTACAAGTTTTTATAGTTGGATTTCAAGTATAGTGACAGTGAATTAGGGTCATTTCCACCACCAGTGTTGACTTTTCTCCACCAAAATTCCCAGTGTGCATCCCATACCTCTACCCTTAGGCCCTGCCCCTGGTCTTTCAGCATAACAGGTCCATTTTAAGTTTAGATTGCTATAGTTTGACACTCTTAATTCTATTGTTGTGACTTTGGCTTGGGTATTTAGTTCTGACATTTTCTCCCCTCAACCAATGCCCCTGAGCCCACTTGGCCCCTGAGCCTCTCTCCTTCCCTCTCTCTTTATCTCTCTCTGTCTATTTGTCTCTTTATTTTTCTCAAATTGTAGAAAATGCAGAAAAATGAGGTAAAACAAAGTAATTCATGCCCTAAGGTTCTATGAAAAAGACAGGAGCCCCTATCTAGAAATTAAAAATAGAATTATAAATAAAATTACAAATAAAATTAAAAAGGGGGCTGGAGAGATAGCATGGAGGTAGTGTGTTTGCCTTGCATGTAAAAGAACGATGGTTTGTATTCCGGCACCCCACATGGTCCCCGAATCTGCCAGTTACGATTTCTGAGCATAGAGCCAGAGTAACCAGTGAATGCTGCCGGGTATGACCCAAAAGCCAATAAATAAATAAAATAAAATAAAAGAGGGGTGGGGTGACAAGTTGTTGTTGTTGTTGTTTTAAAAAGGTGCAGCAAATATTGAAGAAATTAGAGAGGAAATACCCTTGGCCTAAAACAAAACAAAACAAAACAAAACAAAACAGGTGTCTCTACCCATGAAGCAATCTGTCATAAGACCAACTACAGATATACTTATTGTCCAGCCTCGAGTTGAAAAGTACTTTATAAAAAAAATATTTCCTCAAAATCTCCACAGTCTAGTTCTAATGTTGTTTAAAAATATTCTTCACATGGGATCAAAACAATAGCAGAACGGTAAGCAATTTGCCTTGCAAGCAGCCAACTCAGGATGAACCCCAGTTTGAATCTCGGCATCCCATATAGTCTCCAGAGCCTGCCAGGAGCAACTTCTCAGCTCAGAACCAGGAGTAACCCCTGAGCATTGTTGGGACCCCCCCAAAAAAAAATCCCACGAATAATTAAAAAATATGTTCTTCACAGTCCTGGATCTTATTTTATCTGGAAATGCAGCTTTGGCCTGTATGTACTTCAATTGTAATAGTTGGTTTATTTGTACTAACTTTTAATTTTGTTTTATGATATCATTAGACTTTCTTAGGGTTATCTGAAGTTTTGAGGTATGGAAAATTAATTTGAGATAATTCTGAAAATATTTATTGGGAGAAATTGTTATCTCAGGAATAACTTATTCCTGAGACTTATTCTCTCAGATAAAAGAATTTATTATTGGGGCCAGAGAGGTGGTGCAAGCGGTAGGGCATTTGCTTTCCATGTGCTGACCTAGGATGGACTGCAGTTCAATCCCCCGGTGTCCCATATAATTCCCTAAACCAGGAGTGATTTCTGAGCGCACAGCCAGGAGTTACTCTTGAGCATCACAGGATGTGGCTCAAAAACAATAAAAAAAAGTTTTTATTATCCTTTGTTACTAGGATTTTAAGTAAATGTCAACAATCTCTTACTCTGAGGCTATCAGGGGAACCATATCTATCTTCTTTCTATTTTAAATGATATGTGGCTGCATTTACTTCTATTTCCATCTGTTCCACCTGTGATTTTCAATAAACTTCCTCTGGTTACAAATGAACAAACATGATTTTCTCTTCCGACTTATTTGATGCCACAGATATAATATGGATCCCTCCAGTTTCTGAATGTCTCACTAGTGTCTCTACATCAACATTTCAAGAGGGATTTTTATCTCTCATGGTCAGGTCATTTATCACTAACCTGTTAACTAATTGGTAGAAATCTACTTGGTCAATCTCTGACTAATTAATCAGCTGACATTAGGAAAAGATGAGATTACATAGCCATAGGTACCATAAATAATGACACTATGAGAACAAAAGAACATAGATATACAGACATATCATAAAAAAAGCATATCTATTACATGACACCTTCTAAATATAGATGTATTGAGGTGGGTGGTGTTGGATTACACTGGGATATGGTCAAGGAATCATATACTGAAGATCCAATTAGGTTGGTGCATATAGGACATTAAATCCCATGCTATTTTTCTGGCCTGAACATATAATTTTTACTAATGATAATTTATAGTTTTGATTAAATAAGCAAAGAAAACTTCAGGAATCATGATTCCCCATGCTATTTTCCTTTCCATTGGTCACGTAAGGATAAACTTTTAAATTGGATTCTTTTTTTTTAGTTAGCTAAACATACAGATTCTTTGCTAAAGTTGCAGCTGATAAAAGCAGCAGAATAAAAACAAAACTGAGCTTTGCTAAAAAGCTAAGAGTTACAAGGAACCCATGCAAGAAGAGAGAAAAAGTGCCCGAGTGAATATTTTAATTAACTCACATGCAAT
Source organism: Crocidura indochinensis (assembly GCA_004027635.1). Taxonomy (NCBI): domain Eukaryota; kingdom Metazoa; phylum Chordata; class Mammalia; order Eulipotyphla; family Soricidae; genus Crocidura; species Crocidura indochinensis. Next base: position 13,528 of record PVKC010012498.1, read on the forward strand.
TTTAATTAAAAACATAATGTGTCAGGAAAATGAGTAATGCCTTAGGGCAATAAAATAGCTGGGTTTCTTGCTTAATCTTCTGCTTCATCTCTCTCATGGCATGCCTATATTGTTAAGAAAAGATTTTCTTCTTTCTCTGTGTCATGGTAGAGAGAACCCCTACTGCCAAAATGAGTTGAACAAAATAAGAAAGATACTCCATATGAGGGCTCTTGTTTTCTTTCTTAACCCACAGTCCTTGATTTCCTTTGCCTTGATTATTTCCTGTCCTTAGCACATTCCCTTTTTAGGAAATGTGATAGGTGCATAAATAAACTAATTTAGGTAAAACAATTTATTATTCTTAGCTGCTAGGATTTTAAGTAAAGGTCAACAATCTCTTTCTTATTCTGAGATGATTAGTTGTCAAGATGTCTAGTCCCTGATGAGGTAAAAAATAACCCAGGCTGGGAGCCATTTGATTTAAGTTCTTCATTTGTTGACGAGAAGAAGAAACTCATTCATTAAAGTCACCAGTCAGTATTTTACTTTATTTTCACTGCAGTAAAGCTCCAATGTTTCGTTTATAAAAATAACAAGATTTTTCTATAAACGTGGTAATGATAAAACGCAAGTTCTCATATGTAGTCTGAATAATATGTATGTTATAAGAGAGGTAGGAGTCTAAACTTTAGTTTTTTTTCTGCGCATTTTCCTAAAACACCAGAGCCCCCAAGTGACTCTAAAGCCATTTCATTTTAATGTGTTTCCTATCATACATCAAAAAAGCAAAGACTAGATCAACAGACTAATTCTTCTAGTCTACCTCTTCCATAATCCTTACTCTTTGTCATCTGGACACTTATCATTCTTCATATATATATATATATATATATATATATATATATATATACTTTTTTAAATTTAAACACCATTGTTACAAGGTTGTTCATAATATATATTTTTCACAGATAAAGTTGTTCATGATTGAGTTAGTCATACAATGTATAACAACATCAGACAATAAATATATTTTGGTTCCAATCAATTAAAACTTTATTTATTTATTTTTTTTTTTGGTTTTTCGGTCACACCCAGCAGTGCTTAGGGTTTACTCTTGGCTCTAAGCTCAGAAATCGCTTCAGGCAGCCTCAGGGCACCATATGGGATGCTGGAATTTGAACCACGACCTGTATGCTAGGCAAATGCCTTACCTCCATGCTACCTCTCCAGCCCCCAATTAAAACTTTTCTTTAAAAGTTTTTATGCTTATGTACTGGAAAGATTATAGCCTCCTGTACTTGGGATGCAGGGCCTTGCATTGAACCTGATTGGCCCACAGGCAGCTTGCTAGTCAAGCGCAGAGCCACTGGGCTAGGTATCTAACCTCTAGAAAGATTATACAGACTGTAGGGTGCTTGTCTTGCCTGTGACTAATTGACCTGAGCTCAACCCCCTAGCACCTTATATAGTCCTCTGAGTCTCCCCAGGAGTGATCCTTGAGGACAGATTCAGGAGTGTGCCCCAAACACTACAGGTATGGCCTCCAAAACCAAATAAATTAATATTTTCTTTTTTTAAATATCTTTATTTAAACACCTTGATTACAAACATGATTGTAGTTGGGTTTTAGTATCCTTCTATTTATTAAACTCTTTCAATTTACTTAAATCATTTTGGTCTTGTATCAATAAAAAATATAAACCAATTTAAAAGATTTTAGTCAAGATATTGCAGAGCGCATAAAAAGAACAAACTTTGGCATTGCTGTTACTGAAGTTTCTCTCTTTTCCACAGTTTCTACAAATTATTTGTCTTCAGAAATCTAGGTTTTATCCTGTGTCTCCTTTCTATAGTTTAAATTTCAATAGGAATTTAATTCATCATTAAATCAACAAAAGTATATTTTGACCTTTAAAGTTAATTCTATTATAGTTTAATCAATATTTATGGGAAGGATCCCATAAAAACAATGACATAGACTTCTGTGCAGTATTCTGGATTCTGAAAACCTTATAGATAAATGGGTCAGGTGAATGCACATAAGCCTTGGTAACTAAAATTTGATACCTATTGAAATTCCCTTAAGGAGATTCTGACTCAGTACATTTTGGAAAATTTGAAACTGCCTAACAAGCATTAGTTGGTTTTAATAATAAGCCATTAGTTGGTTTCTTTTCTCTTTGTCCTTCTCAGACTATTATCTGAGCTTGACTTTTGGTTGAACAACAAAACTAAAATGTGTCCCTGGCTCCGTTGAGACAGAATAAATTGAAAAGTAGAAATTGTGAAATGGAATTCCTGACTTCATATTCCTGACTTCATATTCATCATAATTTGATGATGAGTAAGCTGAAGTTAGTTCTTTTAGGGAAACTCCAGGATTTCTATAGCAAATAATGGACTTTCTGGGACAATCAAAGCTCATATGTTAGAATATTCCACAGTATCATTTACTAAGTATAAATTTTCCCTTATTGCCAAAGAGATTGTTGAATGGATAAATAATCTTTTCTTGGAGTCTTGAGAAAGCAAATTGTCCTTATTCTGAGACAGCCATTTAGAGAAAGAATTACTTAAAGAGAAAAATAGAAGGTACAGACATTCATAAGAATCTCTAGGTGTGGACTTCTGTCACTTCAAACCTACCATTAACATGGTTATGGGAATAAAATAATTTTCTAACACACAGGGGTCTTTTTACTTTCTCTAGATATAAAGTATTTTTATTATTTTATTACCATTTTAACAGATACTAATCAGCTGGCAAACATATGGGAAGAGCTTACATCAACACCTGTTCTCTACTGGTATTGTGATCTCTTTTCAATGTTCCACAAACACAGACTTAGTTCATTAAATACTAAATACTCTATTAATAATTGACTTCCTTGGAAACAAATTGGCCCCAATGCTATGTGTTCTGTTTTAATTTTCCTTGCAGAGGCACAGGAAACATAGAAAACTCCTTGTTCTGGGTCTTTAAAACAAGTAATCAAAATTATTACGGAAAACAACAGTTCTGATGCTTTTTTTGCTGGTTTCCAGGGAATCATGAAAAATTCCCCCTTTCTCCTTTGCAAGGCTATTCATTTCATTTAGTTTTTAAAGGCTCTTCCTATTGCATTTCTACTGCACAATAATACTTCTGCTAAATGCACTTTTTAGCAGTAAGAAAAAATTAAATCCTTATTTATTAGTTCTATTAAATGAATAGGTAAATAAAATTTAGATTCAAATTTAAAAAATAATTTTAATGGATGGAGTGATATTACAGATGATAGGGTAGATATGGCCTACAAAGGTTCAATTCCCACTATCCCATAATTTCCTCTTTCTACACCTGAAGTGATACCCAAACAAAGAGACAAGTGTAAGCCCTGAGCACTGTAGATATGACCCTCTTACATAATAATTTTCAGCTCTTCACATTATTTATCTACAAGAATTTAGGACCAAAGTGAGTATGGGAGTAAGGAACTTACCTTGTATACAGTAGTCATTGTTTTAATGGTGCTGATATGGTCCCTTGAATATAATCAGGAGTGATCCCTGAGTACAAAGGCAGGAACAAGCAGTGAGCAATGTTGGGTGTAGCTCAACCCCTTCCCCAAATAATAGAAAATAGAATAAAATGAGAGAAGCAAAGTCAAATATGTAAACTAGAATGAGTAAATGGGGTTAGTTCATTCTTCTATGTACCAATTCATTGTAACTGTTTTAACCTAGGCTACATTGAGAAATTTAATAATATGTTATAGTAATAATATTAATAATAATATATAGTAATATGATAATAATATTCTATAATATTATAGTAATAATATATTACTGTCTACATAGTAATATTTATTTTCTGATTGTAGTAAGATGGATGCAATGTCATTGGATTGTTTTAACAAATAAAGAAATAATCTATTGCATTGCCAAAGTTATGGACATTTATATTAGTCTTAATATAATTTTTAAATTATTTTTAAACACCATAATTGATGATATTTTAATGATAGATCTTAATCTTTTTTTTTTTTTTGGTTTTTGGGCCACACCCAGTGACGCTCAGGGGTTACTCCTGGCTATGCGCTCAGAAGTCGCTCCTGGCAGGCACGGGGGACCATATGGGAACCGGGGGATCGAACCGTGGTCCATCCTAGGCAAGGCAGCAGGCACCTTACCTCCTGCGCCACCTCCCGGCTCCCGATAGATCTTAATCTTATTTGCCCTTCTATTTCATGTGATTTTCTTTCTTTACTAGCAATAGTTGAAAGAGTGAGATAATGAAAGAAAAAGAATGAGAAAGAAGGATGGAAGGAAGGAAGGATAGAAAAAGGAAGGAAAGAAGGAAGGAAAGAAGGAAGGAAAGAAGGAAAGAAGGAAGGAAGGAAGGAAGAAAGGAAAGAAAGAAGAAAGGAAGAAAGGAAGGAAAGAAGGAAGGAAGAAAGGGAGGAAGAAAACCTAAGGATAAGTTTCTCCTCGCAAAGATTAACAGAGGACATTAATTCTTCTTCATAGGTTTTTGTTTGTTATTTGCTATCAGCACTTTCCCCCACAGATTAATAAATAAGGACTTTTTTGAATTGTAGTGTTGACAATTTTTTGAGAGCTGTAAAATAAATTTAAATCAATACTGTATCCTTTTTGCATATTTAGACTACTTTTTGCATATGTAGACTACTTTCTACACTTGAACTTCTTTCCTATTTTTATATTTATATACATTTATGTAAATATACTTATTTTTATTTTTATAGTTATCTAATTTTGTGTATTAACTCATATTGTGCAATTTAACAAAAGTCATGTATCTAACTAAAATCTTGAGATTTTGTTGTTATTGCTTGATATTTTTCACATAATCACATCATATAATTACAATTCACAAGGCAATTTCATATTTTATTAGGATGTCTCACTCTCAAATCTTTTCTGTTCCTCTTCATTTCTCTCCCAATAAACATTAAGGATTAATTGATCCAGAAAAATCATTTAAGTGCCCCCCAAAAGAATATTTAGACCAAAATATCATATAAAGTAATTTGTTGTTGAGGTTTGTTTTTGTGTTTTATTTTTTGTTTCAACTTATATATGTTCATATTTTTGCATTTTTGATGAGAAATAGTAAAATAAGAAACTGCTTTTCTAACTACAGACAACTTGAAAATTTGTTTTTTTCTATGTTAAAATGTGTTTTAGCATTATTTAAAAATTTTAAAAATTATTTGATGTATAAAATAATGGCACCATGGCACACATTTCATGTCTTTCTAAATAGCTGAGATTATTTGCTAAAGTAGAACAATACTGTTTCTATGATGTCAGAAATTTAAACTTTTATGTATGATATGTACATACATATGTATGATATGTATGAATTACATTCATCTAGATACATTCGACTAGCTGAATGCTGATGATAGAAAATGATTAAGGATTAAAGTTATGAAGTTCTTGAGATCTTGCAAATTATTTAATTTGTTAACTAAAGCCAATAATTTCCAGATTTTTAGCTAATTTATAAAGTTAGACAAGTGATCATGTTAACATTCATTAGAAGTCAGCAAAATAATTTCTAAGCAATAGGCACAAATACTTGTTAGCGGAATTTGATTCAAATTTAAATGCGTTACCTAATACTCAAATAATATTGAATGATATTTTGAATGTTAAATTTTGCCTCCTTAAATACTGTTAATATAAAACAATATTAAATAGTTTTTATTGTTTTTGCACTTTCTTTTGAAATAAAATTAGAATATTTTGATTAAAGATGATTACATTAATTTAATTAACTTTTATTAAAGGTAAGTATATTGGCTATATTGAGAGATGTTTTTTTTGTTTGTCTTTTGGGCCACATCTGTTGATCCTCAGGAATTACTCCTGACTCTGAGTACAGAAAGCACTTCTGGCAGACCCGGGTACCCTATGAGATGCCAGGGATTGAACTCAGATTGTCTGCGTGCAAGGCAAAAACCCTACCTACTGTGTCATCTCAGGGAGATGTATTTTTAAGATTAAAACTCATTACGCAATACTACACATCCTATTAAATTAAACAACAAACTAAACTTCCAAGATCCAAAGTCCTGTCGACAATTAAACAAGTCCTTTCTAGAACTCGTTGTCTCTTAAGTTAAATTATAGGCTACTTCATGTTTTAAAAATGACCTTTCATCATACACTCTACCCTATTATAAGTTGATTAATAAGTTGTATTTCTGTAGACATCTATCTAGATAGTCACTGAAAGATATGAAATTTAATGATTTCATATGAAAAATAGAAAAAACTTCATAAGTCTCAATGTAAAGGAAATTCGAAGGAAAAATTAGTTATCAATATAACAATAATATTCCAAGTTGATGATTATTGGAATAATGTTTACCAATTTAAAGAAATACATTATTGGGACCAGAGTGATAGTATAGCAGATTTTTCTTGCACACAGCTAACTATGGTTCTACCTCTGGTAGCCCAAACTTGACAGGCATAGTTGCTGAGCCAAGAATATGCCCTGATCGTTGCAAGGTATGGTTCTAAATACAAAACAAAATAAAATAAAGGTACACATCATTTTCTCTACCTATTGAATATATAGTTCACAAAAGTTTTTAGAAAAGGTAGAAATTCAGGAAGACTTCTGAAACATTACTATGTAAGTAGGTAACTCCAATCCAAAGATAGCAATATATTGGTGATTGCAAAATAATATTCTATACAGGTTAGTGAAATAAAAGTAATTTTTTGGGTTTTGTCACCCTCTCTTATCTTTTTCTTTATTATAAATGTATATGACTATACTTTGTCATCCTTTTAAAGTAATTTCTTAAATAATACATCTTTTATATGTTTCCTGTTATGATTATTGTTAGGGGGAGCCTCTGAAGTGGTTTTTAAGAGGCTACAGGTGACTCAAGTACTACTTAGTCAATTGGACCAGTAGTTTGGTTCTAGGGCCTTAGGATATGACAGTGATTCTCAGGAAGTCATGTGGCACCTGGGATTGAACCTGGGCTTCTCACATGCCACACATATACCCAACTATTTTACTGTCCACAGCCCCTATCCTGTTATTTTTCACTTTCTATGGTTTTTTGCACTTAAAATCTAATCTATTTGTCATGTTCTTCTAAATTAATGGCTATAAGCCTGACTTTGATTTACTGCCACAAAATTTATTATTAATTATAAATACTTGAGAAGATAGATGATCTTTTATAATCCCCTCCTTAAATAAATATACATCATTTAACTACGATATTTCAATTTTATAAAAATCAGCTTTCAACTTCAAGTCAACTAAAAGATCTTGTTGGTGTAGATATAACTTAATTAGCCCATCAGAAAAGAAAACTAATTTGGAGGCTTTTCCTAATAGATGAAATTTTTATTAATTTCAGCTGCTTTTAAGGAATTGCTTAATGACATTCTATACATACTATACCCCTAATAAAAGAATATAGCTTACTACTGTTATTCTAAGTGCTATTCTTTTAGTTCTTTTCTCGTGAAGATACTACTTACATAGATATCAAATTTGTATATATCTTTTAAACATCTATTTATATTCTAGATTCATCTGATCATTAGTTCTATGTTTATATTATAAAACTATGGTATAATTATAAGAGTGAATAATACAAATGTAGAAGATGGTTTAAACTTTTCTGTGACATAGCAATACTACAGTAAAATAAATTTTGAGCCCAAGTCCCCAAAGTAATTTTAAAGTACTACAACACAGTATTGTCATGAACAGCTAAGAGATTCTAAAATTTCTCTAACTTAGCTATAAAAGGCCATACTAGGGACCAAGAGCAAAATAGTACAGAAGGTAGGGCATTTGCTTTGCATGCAGCTAACCCAGGTTTGATCTCCAGTATCCCATATAGTCCCCAGAGCTCATCATGAGTGATCTCTGAACAGAGAGATAGGAGTAAACACTGAATTTTGAAGGGTGTGGCCTCAGTATCCACCCCAAACCCTAAAAAAAGAGGGCATTCTTGAAAACATACTCATTTGACTTAGATATCTTATAAAGCAAGTAAAATCCATGGCTGATTAAAACAAGATGCTCAGTTGGATTCTGGCACAAATTATCATTTCATAAATTTTATAAACTAAACTCCTGGATTTATATATTATTATAAATATAAGTAATAAACGTTTTTGCTATAGTTGACAGAGATATCTTACATGCATCTTAGATATTATTGCATAGTTATTAACTCAATAACTCATAATAAATTTAAAAAAGGGTAACTTAGATGCTTATGAAGCAAACAACAATGATTTCTGGACACACTCCAAATTTTGATCAATAAAATCTTGGCAATGAGACAATCAGTATCATGAATTAATATCACATAGACTGTCTTTGACTCACCATGGCCAAAACAGACAGGAAAAGAAAAGCAGGACCTGAGACTAAAAATGTCTTGGAATTACCAATTACATTGAAAACTTTAGGAGCTGATCTGCTGCTCCTAGTTAGGCAGCGGCATTCTTTAAACAAACCATAGCAAGAAATTAAATAAAATATCTGATAAGGTTACTTCTGTGATCACTAACAAGAGCATACCATAGCCACTTTTTGATGTACAAAAAAATTAAAAATTTTTATGAAGTATTTCTTAATATGGGTAATATGTGCAATTACAACAATTACAACTTTAACTTGTATCAGTATAGTATGTTATGTATGCTTTTTTTAATCAGCATTGTATTTAATTAAGATTTTTAAACATTGACAATAAAAAACACCTACACTTTATATTCACATCAATTCAGTTACATGTTTCCCTAAATACTATCCCAAAAGGACATCAGCTGTCATCTAAAATTATTTCTTTTTAATACTCTAACATGCATCTGGCACATATTATCTTTCTTTCAAACAGCACTAAACACATGTTTTACTATCACTGGCACACTGGGAATTGTCTTTTGTCCCAGGGTCCCTAGTCTACTATCTCTAAGCAAAATTTTAGAGACTCACTTCCTCCATCTCCCAAAATTCAACCTCTGCAAGGAAAAAGAGAAAAATAAATCTTTATTTTTCACAACTTAAGTAAGGTCTATTTGCATGATCAAGCCAACACAGAGAAAATTCTAATTAGCTATTAGCTCTTCTCTACACTTTCAGGGTTGGTGAAATGATATACTATAGAAATAGGTGGGCTATTCTTAATAAAGAGCACTTACGTTGAATTAAAGAAACATTGGGCATAATTCCTAACATCTTAACTGATCAACATGCACATAGTTTGAAAGTGGATATAATCTCTGAGGCAGAAGCCATTTTAAGTGAGAGAAAATTCTATATGCAGAGGAAGAAAATCAAATTAATATCATAAGATAGGTGATATTTAGCTGGACATTTAAGTGGACAGTTATCTCATTTAGTCATAGTTACTGTGGTCTAATCAACTAGTATTCTTCAGGTCATTAAAACAGGACTCTGGGATGTAGGTTAACTGAATCTATAGAGCTTATCACAGTCAAAAATAGGAGTTCATTATAAATCTTCACAACAAGCTTTGGTGGAAAGCTACCAAAGACCTCCTCCATGCTCAGTTTTATTTCACAGAAATATTCAGATAAGACTTTGAAAGGGTTTCTGATAATACAGGTTAAAACCCTGAATATAGCCTTATGGAAGACATATGGAGATAAAATATGAAGATTTGACTTATCAAGTTATGATAAAGTACATTAAGTTTGAGAATTAAAATCTGGTATTTTTGTTTTGCTTTTGTTTTAGGGTCATACCGGTGGCTTTCAGAAATTATTCCTAGCTCTGCACTCAGAAATTATTCCTAGCAAGCCCAGGGGACCATATGAGATTCTGGAAATCAAACTCAAGTAGGCCTCATGCAAGGCAAACACCCTACTATTGTGCTATTGCTCCAGCCCCTAGTATTCATTTTTAAATAAATATTTATTTTAATTTTTTATTTAAACCGAATTTTTTCATAATTGAATTTCAAATATACGATGTTACATAACCAATTCCACCACCAGTATTGTCAGACTGCATCCCATGCTACTACTCCCTACTACCCAGACTAGCCAGCATAGCAAGGCCATTTTTAATTTTGATTGTTAAAGTTTGGGTCTCATTATTGTTGACTCTGGCCTAGATATTTGTTTTGTTCTTTCTTTCTTTCTTTCTTTCTTTCTTTCTTTCTTTCTTTCTTTCTTTCTTT
>PVKC010012499.1:0-23726 GCA_004027635.1 Crocidura indochinensis
TTTTTTTCCCACAGTTACAAAGTAGCTCATGATTGAGTTTCAACCTTATGGTGTATAACATTCTTTACCAGTGCACATTTTCCCCCTGCCAGTCTCTGGGGCACACATTTTTCTTTCTCTCTGTCTTTCTCACTCCTTTGGAAAAATATTTTAATCCTATAGTTGATTGACTTATTCTGTATTTTAGACTTATAAAAATATATTCTTACTCATTGCCCTCTCCCACTCACAAACTATTGTCTACTGGAAGTCCCTAAACCTTTATTATTCTCATTTTAGTGTAATTCTGTCAAAATAACACAAAATCAAAGTACAATATCTGCCATATAAAACCACTCTAGCTCTAAATTTCAAAGTCAAAATAAATTAGATTGGTTTAGCCAAAACTTAAATTATTGAGTAAAAGGCATAAAAATCTAAATAAATACAGTAAAAAATATCACACAAAATCTTATTAAATTCTTGCTGGATGTTTCAGTAGTGAATTTTGCCACTAACTACACAACTTAGAATTCTCTAAGCAAGTGAGAAAAAATGCATTATTTTACTATCCTTTAAAGGGATCAACAGCTGAAGGGAAAACATTGACTAAAAACCATTTTTCTTTTCTTTTTTTTTGGTTTTGGCCACATCTGGTGACACTAAGGGATTAGTCCTGGCTATACATTCACAAATAGTTTCTGGCCAGGGAACCATATGGAATGGTGGGGATCGAACCCAGGTCTGTCTTGGGCAGCCACGTGCAAGGAAAACGCCCTATCACTGTGCTATAGCTCCTGTCCCGAATCAAAACCATTTCACTTTCACTTAATAATTTCTGAGGTAAAGCAAAAATGAAGTTAGAATATAGAAGCAGGTTGGGGCCGGGTGGCCCAAACGGTAAGGCATTTGTCTTGCACGGGCTAACCTAGGACCAACCGTGGTTCGATACCCGGGCATCCCATATGGGTGGGGCCAAAAAAGCAAAAAAAAAAAAAAAAAAAGAAAGAAAATAGAAGCAGGTAGTTCCTGCATCTGGGTCACAACCTCTCACAGATTTACCCAGAAATAATTCACAGACCATGTAGTATGTGTAAAGCACTGTGAAGTTTAGAGTAAAGGCAGTTGCCCCAGTATTCTATCAGTCATGACACAAGAGAACATTAGGTTGTACATCTCAACTCGGTCTTAATATCAAGAGTTAAGTGAAGGCTCTGAACTGGGCAGTGAGTAGGGTTTTTGGTCAACTGCTTATGTGAATCGTCAGCAAAGAAAAGCTAAGACTTTCTGACAGTAAGTATTCAAAGGTCTGGTATGTATACATTTTAAGGAATGATTGTTAAAATCTCACAGGGAAGAAACATAGATTTGTATATACCCTAATAGCTTAACATTTTTCAGTACATTGAAAAAATTAAAACTTAACTTATTTGTGGGTGAAGGGCCACACCCAGTGACACTCAGGGGTTACTCCTGGCTAGGCGCTCAGAAATCGCTCCTGGCTTGGGGGATCATATAGGGCGCCGGGGGACCGAACCAAGGTCCATCCTAGGTTAGCGTGTGCAAGGCAAATGCCTACTGCTTGCACCACCGCTCTGGCCCCAAAACTTAGCTTTTATAATAAAAATAACCCTTTGCTTTCATCTACAATCTTGCTTCTGTTTATGCTAATTTAAAACGAAAGGATTAGTGCTGGAGCAATAATACAGTGAATAGGGTGCTTGCTTTCCATGCTACTGACCTGGGTTCAATCTCAGCCACCTCCTGAGCCTGCCTGAGTGAACCATGAACATAGTCAGGTTTAAGTCTTGAGAACCACCTGGTGTGGCCCCCAAACCAATAAATCAATAAAAAATAAATATATTAGTGATATGAAGAAAAATTATGAGTAATTGATAAGGTATCTTAAAGGATATGCAAAATATGATTACACACATGACTGAAGATATAAAATATTGTACATCAGTCCAAAATATAAGGAATGTCAATAAATTGAAAAACAAAAAGTGATAGTGTTAATACAATACACTTATTTTTTTGTTGCTTTTTTTGGGGCCACACCCGTTTGAAGCTCAGGGGTTACTCCTGGCTAAGCACTCAGAAATTGCCCCTGGATTGTGGGAACCATATGGGACGCCGAGGGGATCGAACCATGGTCCTTCCTTGGCTAGCACTTGCAAGGCAGACACCTTACCTCTAGCGCCACCTCACCAGCCCCAATACAACAATCTTTTTTTTTTTTTTTTTGGTTTTTGGGCCACACCCGGTGACGCTCAGGGGTTACTCCTGGCTATTCACTCAGAAGTCGCTCCTGGCAGGCACGGGGGACCATATGGGGAACCGGGGGATCGAACCGTGGTCCATCCTAGGTTAGCGCAGGCACCTTATCTCCAGCGCCACAGCCCAGCCCCCCCCCAATACAACAATCTTAAAGAGATTGTTTTCCTGCTTTTCACATAAATAGTCAATCTGGAGAATCTGAATCCAACTTCTGAACTCTATTCTGTCATTTTTCTTGCAATTAATTACCTTAAGTTAAAATGGAATGATTGGCTTTCCTCCAAAGCATGCAAATCACAGGCTTGGAGTATAAAATAAAGAACAAAAAGTATCAGTACCTCTGCAACCTTCCTTCCCAGGCCTCCTCTTCAGTGTAGAGTATAGCATAGCCCAGAAGAAGTGCAGGGGGAAAATTGCATGTACCAGCTAGGAAATTAATTGGAAAGAACAAACGTCTCTACATTCTCTCTCAGCCGATTCAGACCAGCTTAATTGTAAGAGAATTAAACTCATTAAGTGCTCCTCTACTGTTGTCAGAAGATTATCAAGTATTAAATTTAAAACCTATATAATATAATTTTCACATTTCCTGATAAAAGTTGTAAGGCTATTTTTTCAGAAGCTCAATTTGGAATAATTGTGGAATGGTGATTTGTTAAGGAGCTTATCCTACCAATGTAGATGTGTGCAATTTGTTTCTAATTATTTCAACTAATGAGCTTTATAAAGAATCCTAATAATAATGTAACTTATGTCACAGAAGGATAAATCCTAGTGGTATCAATAGTCAGATAATGTAACCAAGCTATTAAGAGCTACCACGTCAATAACAGTATGGTAGGCTTTGAATACGGATAGAACTCCATTTTCATCATACATCAATGGTACCTAATGACAAATAGTATCTCTTTATAGTGTAGTTGAACTTGCCTCATGCATTCATATTCCACCTTTTTAATGGTCAAAAACTTTATGTTACATGCCACTGACTTAATAAAGTAATAAAGCTGATCACTTTTCTTATAAATTCCAATGTGTGTATCTCTCTGAGATCAGAATAAATTCTTTGTTTTTGTCCTTTCATGTCCTTTACATTATCCTGGTGAAAGAATTATTTTTTGAACTACCTAGCCTGACATCTTATCTTCAGATGTACATCAGCATCACAAGACCCCTTTGGGGTCTTGCCAAAGAGGGGAAGGAATCTCAGAGCTAGTGATGCTTTCATTCTTTTAAATTCAATGAAGAAAAGAAAATGACCTATAATTTCTTATTCTCTTCCAAATCCCACAAACTACAAAGTCCAATTATGAGTAAAATAGTAGTGAAATAATCCCTAATTCTTATCTCTACCGCATTGTCAACTCTATGCTCAGAGACCATGACCACCCACTGATTTATTTTTGTCCCCATGTATGGCATAAGTAGAAGCTCATCCCTGTGCTCAGTGAATGCTAAGGGACTCGATAAATAATTTCAGCTATGTATTTCAGATCTGAGAAATGATCCACTATGATAGCAGGCATTTCGTGTTTTTTTTTTTCAAACTTTATTTATTGACTGATTAATTTGTTTTGGGGCAACAATCAGTGGCACTCAGGGATCCCCCCTGGCTCTGCATTCAGAAATCGCCCCTGGCAGACTGGGGGTCCATATGAAATGCCAGGAATCAAAGTGGGTCTTGGGTCAGCCGCATGCAAGGCTAACGTCCTATTGCTGTGCTATCTCTCTGTCCCAGATAGCAGAACATTTCAAAACAATTGTGTCTGCCATTATTTACCAGATACCTTGTGTACCTAACCCTGTAAAATACATTTTAAAAAAAGATAAAAATTCATAGTGATTTATAGTGAGGGGGAAAATATCAGCCTAATATAACTGAATCATTGGCAGGAAAGAAACCAATGTATTTGTTTGGAATGGCGTTTAAAACAATATATTAAGCATCACAATGCAAAGTTCAGAAATATGATGGTAAAAAACTTTTTTTCGCCACTCTCTGGGACTATAAACTAAAATAGTCAAGTGAAAAGTAAAAATGATAGGAGCATAATTTTCTTTCCAAACCGTTTACTTACATATTTGTGTGAATAAACTAGCACAGAGATGATTTATACAAGCACAGGAGAATGGTTTTAAAATGGTTTTATAATGCTATTAAATCAGAAAAGTAGGCCTTGACGAAAGAAATTTTTTTTTACTTTCCATTTTACACATTTCTGCACTGTCTGAATTTTTAACTGAGAGCAAATATTGGCTTTGCAAATAAAACAAATAATAACTAATTTTAAAAAGAAAGTTATAATTAAGTGACTACATTTTGCATTATACTAGATTGAACATTCCAGAAGCTCAATAAAAGTTTAATCATCTGGAATGCAATTAACCGCAGTTCCCAATCAACTAGCATTTCTTGTTCTACTTTCTACTCCAGAAAAAGCAAATCATATAACATTAAACTCATATCACATGTATAGAGAACATTATTATGTATCAAAAATAAGTTGTTTTAGACTATGGCCTAATTGCCAACTATTTGACTTTTCCACCTCCATCTTTGTTTATGTAGTACGATCAGTGCTGTCGAGACATTTTCCATTCTATCTAAATTAAAACATAAGCATCTTACAGAACCCCAGGCCCAGTTAGAGTTACGACTAAGAATATTATGGAATACAATAATCTAGGTTTTAACAAAATTCCCAGATAATACATATATACACTAAAATTGCAACACACATCTTTACAATTCTATTCCTGAATTCTAGCATGATTCTTAGCCTACAAAGAAATAGATTATAACAGATTGACTTTCTAAAACAGAAAAGTGGCTCAATATTACCAGGAGTTGCCCCCGCTCTGCTTTTCCAGTGTTGCTGGGAAGGCCCTTATGAACAAAATGAAAGTGTGTATTTGGCATTTTTTGCAGGAAATACTGAATAGTGTTGACCAGTAAACAAATTAGACCTATAACAATTTCTTTTATAGTCAATATCCCACAAAATTGTTGAAAATGGTATCAGAAATCAATATAATTAAAAGATAGTAGAGAATTTCAACTCTGAAGTTGAAATTAATTGCTTTTAAAGCAATTACTAATTATGGCTCTTTCCCTGTCAGGTAAACCAAATATCAGATCTTAGAAGTACAGAACAAAATACCTAAATTTGCTCCTACTTCCCATCCTATTCTAACAAGTGACATCAACTATCAATTATTTCTTAACCTAGCCAAGACACTGCACCAGAATCTTCAATAGGTCAACAATGGTAACTAGGGCCTGCAAGTCCACATTAACATTTAAGAAGAAATCTTATAAATACCTATGTCTTGGTAGAAAGGACACAAACAGCAGTATTAAGAGCTTATTCCTGACACTATAATCAGGAATCACTTCTTTGTGGGTCTGGGATATCATTTGAAATGTCAGGGGTTGAACAAGATTAACCATGACCCAGACAAATGTATTTACTGTATCTAAGTTCAAATGTACTTACCCAGTGTACTTACTCTCCAGTCCTCTTAATTCCTATTTCTAATTAGTAGCCTGATTAAGGCCCCATTGAGAGAGAAAAGAAAATGCTATTCTGACATGAGCAACAATTACTCATTAGATCTAGAAATTATGATCACAGTTTTCCAAACCATCTGATTAGTGAAGGAGATTAGAAATTAGAATAATTAAACATTAGCTGGAAGATTCTCATATATTCTAATTTAACCAGAAGTAGTTATTCTTCATATAGGGGAAAATACTGAGCTAGAAAAATGACAATGGCCAAACCACACAGCTAGTTATGATAGAGACCTTCTGGGATTAAATTCTGACTAAACAGGATTTCTTCCACTGCTCCACATGTTCTCTAAAGCATAAAATGCATTAGCAGAATAAACTGGTAATATATATGCATATGAATTTGCAGACAAAAACCTCATATGGCTCTAGTTGTAGGAGAAAAATGCATGCCTTCAGTCTATGTACAAGATAATACACAGCTCTTAGGTATATGGAAAGTAAGCTACAAATGGAAAAAGTTATCCATGGCCACTGTACAACTACTCTAGTTGTCAGTGTTAAAGGTATCAGCGAGAAATTTTGCAGGTTAGATATGAATTATACTTGCAGATAATATAGTCTTAGATTCGCCAGAGATATTCCTTCAAAATTAAATTCATGAGTCACATTGTACCCACATGAAAGCAACCACAATAAGGCCCATTCTTTCCTTCTAGTAATTCTGACATAAAATCAGATCCTTAGAAGAAACTGAGTTTTAGGGAGTCAATCCTCATATTTCTCAATCTATCTTCTAATTAACAATATGGCATATTCTTTCACAATACTTTGGGAATTATGCACTTCTCTGTATCTTCCCCATTGCCATGCATACCTTAAATATTGTCATCTCTGGCCAATATTTCTGCAGTAATTTATTGATTTCCTCCAATTTACTACTTCTCTATCTTCAATCTTCAACATATGGTGACTTTTGTGATTAAAATAAAATTGAGGTTATTATCACCTCCATTTAAAACCTTTCATTACCTTGTTTCACATTGCAACAAGACCTCAAATTCTGAAACATCTGATTTGATTCATTACTCCTGCCTCTCCTCTATCTCAGTCTGCCAGAACATTGGTTTTCTCTCAGCTCCCTGGCTCTTCATTATTCTGTCTTTCATTTGATTTTTACCCATATGACCTCTTTTTTTCTGGATCCTTTTCCATCCTTAACCTCTCTCAGCTCTGGATTAATTTCTTCAAAAAAGTCTTTCAGATATTTTAGTGCAGTTCCCTGAATCTTTTGTGTACTCTACTGTCATCAGTGTTTGTTTCTTTCAGAAGACCTGCATAAATTTGCATTTATGAGGGCATTGCTTGGTGAATATCTGTCTCCTCACTGACCTGCTCTCACTGATGTATAAACTTCACAAGAAAGAAACCCAGTGCGCTTTAACTCACCATATGATCTTTAGTACCAAACCAAAAGCTTGACACACAACGAACATCTAATACTTATAAAAGGAAGGAAGGAGGATAGGGGAAAAGGGAGGCTATGCTTAAGCTTATGTCACTTCTTGTAAAGTAACTAGAATCATAATTACTTATAACTTCCAGGCACATGAGAGTACTGCATTTTAGCACTTCTGACAGAAAGTAACTCTTTAGCTCTATTAGTCATTCATAAAGTTCAACAGCACATTGTAAAAAATGGCCTGTTATTGGAAGTCAAGCATGTGTAAGCCAAGTTATTCTTCTTAGTTCAAACTTATGTCTGATGCCTTATGTCTTGTAATCCTAGGCTATTTCTCTCATCTAGACACCAGCCTTATAATTTAAATATAAAAAGCCAACTACATAGACACCAAAATTAATCCTGGGTATAGAAGAGTCATTATAGAAGAACTGTTGGCAATAGAACACAACAGAAGGCAATCCCCTAAGCTCTGGTATTTATTAAATTCAACATTAAGGACAATAGAGATCACAAGGTTCTCCTGCCTCATATCTTAATCTTGAAGCAGTTTCCAACATCCAAAGCTGTTAATTAACTACACTGAATGCTGCATATTTCTGAAATAAGCTTCAACCAACTAGATCATAATGTTTTTTTTTTGGGGGGGGGGTCACACCTGGCAGTGCTCAGGGGTTACTCCTGGCTCCATGCTCAGAAATTGCTCCTGGCAGGCACGGGGGACCATATGGCGCACCGGGATTCGAACCGATGACTCTTTGCATGAAAGGCAAACGCCATACCTCGACGCTATCTCCGGGCCCCAGATCACAATGTTTTTAAAGGAGTTAAAATGACCATATCATACGCAGAGTATATGGTCTTGAATATGGTACAGTTCATATATTCATGCGCAAATTCTCTCTCCAACCCATTCCCTCATATTTTTTCCTCCTTCCATCTTTCTTGGTTCCACTCTCAATTACTACAAAACTTAACTTTAAGCCATGAATTAAATTATTTTCCCACAAAAGTAGTTGGAGGTGTCTGAATAAGTGCTTGTGGGACTACTCTGCAATAATCTTCCCCACTGTGCAAGCTGAATTGTTCAAAGCTCAATCCAGGTGACTTACAGCTGCTAGAAGGCCACTAAAATCATATCAGGATTCAACACTGGAAAATTCATGGTGAATCATGCACTTCAACCCCTTCAGATATTTTCCCCAAACCTCCAAATCACTCCAAATAGAGTAATAGTTTACTCCATTAACTAGAGAATCTAGAAAGTAAGGTGATCCTTTAAAATATACTGAGCCAACAGCAAGGTTTCTGGATCACTTGAATAATAATTTGATTTGGATCATTCTCTTGTTTGATGAATTCATAAAGCAGCATGATCAATTCATCAGCACTGAAGTTGCACTTGTCCTTATCTCCAATATGCCAGGTCTAAGAATAGAGAGATAGTTACCTAGTCACATGCACTCGTAAAGAAAAGCATGCCGAGAAAGCAGGAAACAAGTTGCTTCCTGCAAGCAAGTCAAGACTCTAGGTTTTCTGCTGTCTTTGAATATGTATGTTTTCTGTATCTCATGAGCAATACTCTGCTGAAACTCTGTAGGCACATAAATGTGGAACACTACTTGCAGTGGCTTCTGTTTTACAAATAGCAGTTATCTTACCATGCCTGCCTGCTGCCCCCATCCAAAGATGAAAGTAACACGTAGAAATGGCTAGCTTTTTAATTTCCAGGTTTAATAAACTTTTTTGATTTTAACAAAGAGGGCATAAGGTCTGTACACCCAGCCCCATCATTATAGTTACCTGGACTTCTTTCCCCGTATGTCCCTTTTTTTTTAAATCAAGCTCTCTTGTTCTCTAAATTCTTCCTTAGGCCAAGAATTTTACCTGCTTTCAATAAAATATTCTATTTTGTCATAATTTTTCCCAAAACTACATTACATTCCTTGTTTTTTTTCCCTTTCTCATTCTCCTAGCAATGTCTTCTACCTCCTTGTTATCCTTTCTATTATTTCATTTATTTTTCTTTCTATTATTTCTATGGGTATAGCGATTCATAACTTGTTTCACACAGGAATAATTTACAACCTAAAAAACAGATCATGGGGAAGAAAAAAATAATACAGCAAGTAGGGCATTTTACTTACACATGGCTGACTTAGGTTCTGCCTCTGGCCTCCCATAGAGTACTGCAAGCATGGCCAGGAATAATTCCTGCTTGCAGAACCAAGTGCTACTTCTGAGCCTCTCTGGCTGTGGTTCCCAAATATAAGCAGACAAAAAATACACAGATCCAATTTCTAGAAAGTGAGTCTTATTCACTGACACAATTTTAAATTTCCTCACTGAGAACAGCATAGACTCAAGTTTAAAGACCATCACCTTGGAACTTGCTTTCCTAAGAATACCTTTGATATTCAGATTTTACTTTTATATACTTTATTCCTTTTCACCAATGGAACATTTTACAGGCACCAAGAATTATTTTGGATTCTGAGAATTTCCTGATATAAGATTCCCTAACATAAAATTCTGAGTTTTGTTGTTGTTTTTTTGGGGGGAAGTGGGAAGTTAGGGGTGCACCCATTAGTGTTCGGGTTTTAGATTTGTGAATCACAGAGGACTATTTGTAGTTCAGGAAATTGAAGCAGGTTCAATGCAGTGCAGAACATGTGCATTAACCTCTGCATCATCATTCTGCCCCCTAGGTTGCTGTTCTGAATACTTTATTCTCGTTTATTGATTCTCATTTATTAATCTTATTTGCATCTTTTTGTCTATCTTCTTCACCCAAATCATTCTTTTGCTCAATTGTAGTGCCAACAACCATCTACTTCTGGAGAACCTCCAAGACTAAATATTCAGACCAGATAGTCATCCTTTTATGCACTCTAGCTTATCTAATTACATATGGCACATTAGTGACCCAATGAACAAGTTAAATCAAATGTATATAAAATAAAGTTTCTACTTTCTCATATTTACTTAGTTTTTCATTTCTAACATCATAGTAGGCAGCCCTATTATCCATGATCATCCAGGTTTCAAACCTGGAAATCGTGCTTTATATTCTTCTCTCATGCAGTTCTAATCATTATCTCTAAATATGCTGTTGTTTTCCCAAATATTGCAACCATTAACACAGTTAGTGTCCTATGCCTTAATTTAGACCCTCATTACTTCTCAGTTAGGCTACTGTTGGGTATGGATGCCTTAATTTTGTTAGCTATAGTCCCTCCTTTTGCAGAAAGGTCAGAGTAAGTTGTTTGAAGAAGAAAATGACTCATGACATTACATTTCATTATCTTACTAGTAAAATTTAAGGTCATTAACTGAGAACACAATGCTGTCTAAAATTTGACCCTAAGTAGCTCTTCAGCATGAACTACAAAGGATTATTAACCCATTATTAAGTTTACAGCAGTATGGAACACTTTCTAGCTTCTCCTTTATAGCATGGCTTTGTTCACATTCTCTCCCCATAAAACATGCCCCCCAAAACACATGCAAACACAAGTATGTTGTTGGTATATTGAATGCACAATGCAAGTATTACCACACACAAAAAAAGGTGCAGTTTCTTCTGTCTTTGTTTACTTCTTTAAGTGGTGAACTTCCTAAAAATAGTTATTATGGCTCATTGTTATTAACTTTTGTTGTTTTTTTTCTTTTATAACTTGTCACAAAGGTGGTTATATCTCAATGACAAGAATGAATGCAGTCCCTATTGCTTCCCCTAAATAAAATTAAAATTTATTTTAGTATTTAATCAATAGCCAGAAATAGCTATTTTCCCAAATGTTTTCAACATGTATTCCTAAGATACATTTTCTTAAATAAAAACAAGTTAATTAGAAATTAAGATAACTTAACTTACTATCATGTTCCAAATATATGGAAATAATGTATAAATTATTAAATTATAGTTTATTCAGTCCTCCACAAAAATAGGATTGTAGAGATAAAGTAAAATGACAGTTTTAGAAAGTTACAGAACCTATTACTAACCTTATAGTTCCCATAGCTTGATTGATTGTATTTTTTAAGTTCTCACAAAGGAACAACAAATTACAAAAGGCAATAGAACTGGAGAATTGATGAACAGAAATGTGTTTACTTGATGGGGAGACAACAGGACAAGACGAATGCAAATAGTCCCTATGGCATTAGTGGAAGAAAACTGGCAACCTGATATATACCTGAAACTATCATTAACTGGAAGGTAGATCTACTACCTCAGTAAAAAAGGGAGGAAAAAGATCAATGCAAGGAAGATAGCTCATAAGTGAATGTGCAAGCAAGAGGCCTGAGTTTAGTTGGTCTCCAATAAACAACCTTTGAGGACCAAGTAGGCATAACCCTTGAGCAATTCTAGATGTATTTTTCAAGTGAAAACCAAACAAAAAATGTTCTCAGTAAAGAACTGAATCTAGGGGCCCAGAGAGATAGCACAGCGGTGTTTGCCTTGCAAGCAGTTGATCCAGAACCTAAGGTGGATGGTTTGAATCCTGGTGTCCCATATGGTCCCCTGTGCCTGCCAGGAGCGATTTCTGAGCAGATAGCCAGGAGTAACCCCTGAGCACCGCCGGGAGTGGCCCAAAAACCAAAAAAAAAAAAAAAAAAAAAGAACTGAAGCTAGACTCACATCAGTACAGAAATTAGATCATTTAAGCATATAAATAGCAATGCTAATTTGCTGGCTTCAAAGTGTATATATTTTACACATCACAATTTAAATCAGTCTACTTTGGTTAACTAGACGTTTGGATGCTATACAAAAGATATGGGGGTGTGAGACATATTTACTATAATAGGAATTATGCAAAATGCTTAATTTATTATTATTTAGAGGAAATCCAGAGTAACAGTATAGTATATAACAGTATAGTAATAGTAACTGTATAGTAACAGGGTAGGGTGCTTACCTTTTATGTGGCCTGTCTATGTTCAATTCCTGATACCATATATCGTGGTCCCCAAGTCCCACAATCCCTGAGCACAGAGCCAGGTCTGTCCTGAGCATCATAAGGTGTGGCCCAATAAACAAAAGCAAACAAAAATAATATTTTTATATATATTCTACTATTAGAAATTGAATGGTACCAAATAGATAGTAGAGGACAAGAAGCTGTTTTTTTATGTGGCCAACCTAGGTTTAATCCCAGGCATCCCATAGGGTCCCTTGAACACTTTCAAGAGTTATTCCTGAGAACAGAGCCTGAGCATTTCCAAGCAAGGCACCAAAACAAAACACAATCACAATTAAAAAGGACCAACAATTTGATTTTGTCAAAATCTTCCATTCAAGCAGCATTCTGATAACTTGCTGGTTTCACCTTTATATTCCAAGTTGTTTGAACTTTAAATGAACAAACAAAAGTGTTATAAAATATTTATGCACTTTACTTCATGTTCATAGGCACCTGCTTAGCAGTCATCACCAGAGGTTCTGAAATTATTCAGAGAACCATTTAAGAATGAGCAATAGTTAACAAATTCTTAAAACCTTAATTATAAACAAAAACTAGCATGTTTAAACTCTATGAAACGATTTAGAACTATTCAGAAAGCTGCTGCTGTATATAAACATAAATAAGTTATATTAATCTTTTATGCCCATATAGTGAAGCATCATATAGGTGCATAGTCACCTGTCTAATATTTATAAAAATATTAGTTCTATCAGTCATTTCAGAAATCCTATGTCACTCAGTCAACAAATAATTAAACCAATAAATAACTTTAATACCTTCTTCCCTCTCAAAGGGCATTTTTATTCTCTAGTAATATTTTTATCTTTAAATAAAACAATGAACAACTAAGAACCTTGGGATGAACCAGCTGCTTTCATTTTCTCTTCTCTGGAGGCATCCATCACCTATAACAGTATACAGTTGATATTTATAAAATCATCAATTATGATTTGAGATGTAAATTAACAAGTACAAGGCCTTACATTACATCATATGAAAAGGCAAAAAACAGCGATAGAAGCTACATTCATGAATGGGTCTTCCAGAAACATAACGAAAGACTCTGTTCCAGGCTGCATCCTAGAAGCAACATAATGACCAAGAACACCAACTACAGAAGATGAATTAAAATGACACTGAAGAAGCAGAACTGCTAGAACCACAAAGAAAGACTTCATCATAAGCTCCATTCCTCGAGCTGCACAGTCACCAAGATCTTTAGATACAGAGGACTGATTTTACCATCCATGATGAAGCAGAAGTCTTCCATAGACCATAAAAGCACTGAGGGGAGAGTAAATGATCATGCAACGAGGGGAGAGTAAATGATCATGCAAGGAGTCTATAGTTAATCCCATGACATTATACTTCAGGGGTGGAGAAACCTTGTATCTCCTAGGCCAAGGGAATTCCCTCTATGATATCCCCAATAGTTATTGTGTCTATGCAGGGAGAAAAAGAAAAAAGGAAAAAAAGGCACAAAATAATCATTTTCCACATATATATTTATTGATTGATTGGTTTTTTTTGATGTCCTTATTTTGGTGGAGATATTGAATTTGATGTCTCCTTTTTATTTTATATTATTTTATCTTATCTTTCTCTTTCTTTTTGCACTCCAGCATGATTTGAATTCAGAACTGAGACTATTGTGTGGTGCTTCTCTTTATTGTTGTAGGGCTCACTGGATATTTAATTTGACATTTATTTTTGAATTGTTATGGTGATTCAATTACCTTTTTCATGTCCTCTCTCAAACTGAGGTTGATAACCACTAGAAGGACTTTGCCCATTTTCAGCATATTTTTATTTTTTTTTAATTTTTTTCTTAATCTTTACCCCATTCTATTGCTTTTCTTTCCCTCAAACAAAACCACATAGCTCAATTTATCTCCCTCTCAAATAGAGGGAGAAACAAGGGAGGGCACCAGTACCAAACAGATGTATGATCACTGATAGTAAGCTAGACAAAGAGAGGACCACCTACTCTAGCAGCCCCGGGGGGTGATGATGGAGGATATGGGTTGCAGAAAGGGAACAGGGAAGGGGGGAGGACAAATTTGGTGGTGGGTATTCCCCTGATTCAATATTAATATGAACCTAAATTACTACTGTGAAAAATATGTAAGCCACTATGATCAAAATAAAAATTAAAAAAGAGAAAAAAAGTGCATCATCAACTGACAAAGAAGGCTTTGGCTTGTTCTGGTGCCCATGGAGAAGTGGGCATGTCTAGCATTGAGCTGCCAGGTGCAAATCCCCAGCGCCTGGAGACACACATCTATCGCATTGGCTTCTCTTGGGATGAGATAACTACAAAGAATCTTGGGATAAGACTATTGGCATGGAAGAAATGTTATATTTTATTTAAAGATCATTAATGTTAGAAATAAATCAAGAAGCAACTCAGAACTCAAGACATCTAAGAAATGAAAAGATGAAGGAAGAAAGTATTACCAGGTATATTAGCTGCCATTTGCATATTATTTCATCATTCCTCTATTTGTTATCAAGCTGGGTCCTCAGCTACAATTACAAGTTAGGTGAGCCCTGTCTTCCAGCGACATAATGGATAATTTTTATAAGTCAAAATGTGAATATAGAGACAGGAATTATGAATTCATTATTTTAATAAAAATTCTGTGTTGAGTAGTAGAGCTCAAATACTGCATTCGACACTAGTTAAGTAAGTCCATTTAATGCTCATGAATTGTTCGTACATGTTCACACAGTAAATTTACTGCTATAGTAAGTGGAGGTATGAAAGCATCTGGCAAGATTCCCTAACTTATGAGTAGAAGTGTTAGAAAATAAAAAGAAATATCTTTTAAAACATTTTCATTAAAACACATGGTTATAAGATTGTACATACTATTTTTTTCCACAGATCAAGTTGTTCATAATTTTTTATAATCATACAATGTATAACAACCTTCACCAGTGCACATTTCCACCCCTAATGTTAACAGTTTTCCTCTCACCCTCCCTGTTGCTTTCTTCCTCCCACTCACCTGCTTCTGGGGCAGGCATTTTATTTCACTCTCTTATCTCTCTATTCCTCTTTCTGTCTTTCTCTCTCTTTTGACACTGTTGTTTGTACTACTGCTGATGAAAAGGTACCATGCATGTAACTTTCATATAGATCCTTCTCTACTCTAACTGCACTCTTCACTCTTCGTGGTAAGCTTCAGACCGTGGACAGGTCCTCCTAATCCTCATCTCTCTTGTCTCTGGATATCTCCCAATCCAAAACAAAGTATGAATGTGCACTGGTAATATGAAGGCAGAGGGAAGAAAAACCAGAAATTTCTGGAATGGGGATAATTCAGAGTCTAAGAGATACAAGGCAAGGGATCTGGAAATCAGCTAGGACAGATATTATAATGGTGTTGTAAACACTAAGTTTGAAATATAGTATACATCTCCAAAAGTTCTGGGTTGCCAGGAGAAGAAGATGGACTTTTAAGATGAACTTTGTAAAGTATTGCCCCAAATCTTGCAAATAAAGATTTGCAAGAGTAAAACCAAGATTACTAAATACAGAAGACTTACTACGACAGCCATGATGGAGCAGAACTTCTAAAACCATAAAGACTCTATCCTATATTTTGTCCTATAATCTGTGCAAATATCAAAATCTCTAATTACAGAGGACTGATTTTGTCTGCCACAACTGAGGAGAACATTTCCTGGCACCATAAAAAACCTTGGGGTTTGATAATGAACACGTCAGAGCCTGTAGTTGTTCCCATGTCCGTATGCTTCAGGACTGGAGAAACCCTGTATCTCTTAGGCCAAGGGAATTCCCTTTCTAATGTCCCCAATAATTAAAGTATCTATGCAAAAAAATTTTGCCACATTAGCTCTCCTTTTATTTTTCTTTTCCGAACTTTTTCTTTTTTTCTTCTTATTATTGTCTTTTTGTTTTGTTGTTGTAGTTGTTGCTGTTGTGTTCTTTGCCTTTGCTGGTGGTTTGTTGTTGTTTTGTTTTCCAGAAAAAAGACAGAACTTGAATTATATTGTTTTGCCTCATAAATTGAGCGAAGAAAAGAAGTGGATGATACCAGGAGCAAACAGTCACTTAAAATTTGAGTGGAAATAAAATATGATCAGACCTAATCACCAAACCTACATTCAATGAGAACAAAATCAAGATCCCTAATCTACAGCAAGCTATATACAAAGTGACCTGTTACACTAGCAGTCGAGGGGGCAAAGTGGGGAGGTATTGGATTAATGCTGGGAACATTTTTCTCCTTCAGGCAGTCCCCTTAGTATCCTCCCCAACACCTTGCTCTATACTTGTTAGCTGGTGTTTTAATATTGGGGTATATTAGTTGTTATTTGTGAAAAATAAATACATTGAGCATATTAAAACTTGGAATCATAGTACCCGAACTTGGGGTACATAGTTCCTTTCTTTACTTAACAGGTTATCCTATTGTCTTACTCTTCTCTTTTATACTTTCTAAACAAAATAATTTTGCTTAGGAAAAATACCCTAGAAATAAGAGGCAGACTAGAAAGAGCAGGAGGATAGGGTCAAGGGCCTTATCATATACTGGTGGAGAGCACTGAGTTAGTTATATATCCAAACTATATTCAGCCAATGACACTAAAAGCAAGCCACTGCTACCAAATCACAGTTACCAAATGTCTCAAGGAGAAAAATGTTCTTTATGATTCTGCACAAATTGTTGGGTACAAATTCAAGGTGAGAAAGCTTACATCAGGTTTTATTTTTTAGATTTTTGTAAGAATTTTTTTTAATTCCCTCCCCTTCATGTTTCTACTGAATAGACTCCCCTTCAATAAGAACACTTTATTTCAGATTATTAAAAGGGACAGTGTGAAACCTTCAATAATATTTAGAAATACTTGCAGGAGAACAAACTTGATTCATTCATCACATTTTCAAGTTACCAGCGCAGGTTTCATTTCTGACCACATAGCATACTACAGATAGACTTTTGTGTATCAAAATTAATGAAGAAAAAAAAAGCAGGGATTTAGGGGGTCTCAGTAGTTCTCCCAATTTAAATATGCTTAAGTAACTGTGAAAAACGGTCAGTTTACACATAAAGTCATGCCAATTTACAACAGAAACGTCCATTGATATTGACCACATTTTTGGCTCATATTAAATTGCTGCATAAATATATAAAGCAGGTCTGTAATGCTATATGTCTGCAAAAACAAGTTTTTGGCAAACAAAAGTCTTTCCATTTTAATCTCAATCTTCCTCATGTATTATTCTTAAATATTTTAAAATCATTTTGAGTTCTAAGTATCTTAATCTGCCCCAATGCTCTCATCCCAACCACCCTTATCTGACTTTTACTTTTCATCCTTGTCTGCAAAAGATCACAATTTTCAGTCTCTCAAAATCCATCAGTGTTAAAGAGATAGCACAGTAGGTAGGACACTTGACTTGAATGGGTTTTAGCCATGGCATCCTTATGTTCCCCAGAGAACTCACAATGGTGATTACTGAGTGAAGAGCCAGGCAGGAGTAAACTCTGAGCGTTGTCATATATGCCCCACTCCCCAGGGTTCATTTGTTTTTTGTTTTGAATATCAATATTCTTACATAATGATATTTTATAACTTTTCAAATAAAAACATTACAGAGGCTAGGGATATTACTGACTGATACAATGCATGTTTCCCAGGTGTGAGGCCCTTGATTTAAATTCCAGGACCCCTAAAAAAGGAATGGAGTAAAGGAGATGGATAATAGGTAGGCACGGGAATCTTACAAAGGTTACATTGCTATATCCACAGTAATATATCCTAAGCCTGTAGTTATATTATGTTAAAATGCATGACCTTTTATTATTAGAGCTGAATCTCTTTGTCTCCAAATAAAATAAAATGTCACTAGAGAGTTCCTCTGATCTGGAAGGTGATAGACTTGTCTGGCTGCACTCCACCAAATTTTTAACCTGATTTCTGTTTGTTTGCTTCTAGCACATCTGAACGTTTGATACCTCTTTCTTTTTTGGGGGTTGGGGGTGGGCCACACCCAGTGACGCTCGGGGGTTACTCCTGGCTATGCGCTCAGAAGTCGCTCCTGGCTTGGGGGACCATATGGGACCCGGGGGATGGAACCGCGGTCTGTCCAAGGCTAGCGCAGGCACCTTACCTCCAGCGTCACCGCCCAGACCCCTGATACCTCTTTCTTAATTTTGTACTTGGGTAACACATCTGTGTAATAGGTGAGACACACACCTATTTGCTTGTTCTATATAGAACTAAGTAATAAAAATTATGAAAAACAAATTGATTTGAAAATGAATTTGATCTATATGCAGAATATACTCCAAAATACTTTCTAGAAAATACAGCCTAGAATAAGAAATGGGGACTGAGAATGAAAATTAAAAACTAGGAAACAAATATTTGACAAGTCACAAGTAAAGTTGAAGAGGCTAATGACTGGGATGACATTGAACAGTAGTATTAGTTGGCAGACATTTTTCTCAAGGAAGAAATAGGCAGCTCTGAGCAGAGGAAGCATTGCATTGGATCTATAAACTAGGGTCCTCATACTATGGACCACAGTGGCCTGCCAAGACATTTATCCAGCCGGCACATTGTTTTTGTCACCACTGCCTATCCTGCTTAGCAGCTGATTCAATCTTGGGCCCACAGAGCACATGTGTGGGATGTATGCTACACTCTCAGACTACCCTCTTTCGCTATGCCTCTCAACTCCTCCTCTCAGTTTGGGCAGGGGTCCTCAAACTATAGCATGCCAAAGGTAGGCCCATTGTTCCCTTTGAAATACTAAGTTTGTTTACTTAACTTTACTTGTTCTGTATTATAAATATTGTATTTGTTCCCATTTTTTTACTTCAAAATAAAATTTGTTCAATGTGCTTAGGAATTTGTTCACTTTTTGCTTTTTCAAAGTATAATTAGGCCCTCCAATGGTTTGGAGGACAGTGAACAGGCCCTTTGTTTAAAAAGTGAGGACTCTTGCATGGCAAGAGCTGTACTCCCTGCATTTGGTGTACTTTGTTAGATTTTCAGAGTTCATATGAGATCTTTCCTTTCCACTTTCATTAACTTCTATTGTCCAGAGTTATTAAATGTTTTAGCAGGGCAAGAAAGGCCTTGTTAACTCTCTTATATTTCAGTCTTATCTTTGTGTGGTTTCCTGACTTGTTTTCTATTCTCTTTTATTGAGTAACTGAAATAAGACTAAAATCATTTATACCCTTCTAGGAATACTATTCTATCTATCTCCAATATGATTTGTAAAGCATCTTTTAAAGCCTTGTAACTTTCAAATAAATCATGTGAAAATATTTGGGCTAGAATATGTTACAGATTTTTATTTCTGATGGATGGAGGAGGATGGACAAGATGGAAACTCCTGGTTCTGAGAATGACCCATCTACAATTTTGACAAAGAACAAGAAGGAAGACTGATCTAGAAAAAACTTATGAGATTTTGACCTTAATTACTGATTATTCAGAAGTGGGAGGCTACAAAGGAAACATGGGTGGGAAATGTAGGCATTAGAATGCTAAGAGGTAACTGATGGAGAAAATGGATCACCTTTAAGTTATAGACAGAGAACAAATGCAATATTCTAGAAGAGCTGGAGGTAACTTGGAATAACTTAGTAGCAATTTAAAAATAGAAGAAAAATCTCTTTTCTGCAAGGTATCCTCATTTATTTTCTTGGCCATATTTTTCTATTAAGAGTTTCTAATGAGTGCTCGCTTCAGCAACACATAGACTAAACTTGGAACAATACAGAGTAGATTAGCATGACCCCTGTGCAAGAGTTTCTAATGAGCTAAACAATAGAAAAATTATTTCAATGATGGCGTAACTAACATTTTTTTTATATTTTAGTAGAGAAAGAGTTCCATGCCCAAATTGGTCAATTATTAACTTCTAAGAGTTGAAAGAATAAAATTATACCTCAGAAAGAAAAATAGCAATGAGATTTGTGGATATGCTTCACATAGCTAAGTGCTAGGCTAGCACTTGCAAGGTACATCTGTAAAATTTCATTTCTAAGACAAATAATACAAATCCAATTACATTAACATTCAGACTTTATTAAACCGTGAAAATAATGAACAGATAATTAAAATGCCACACATTACTGAGTATTAAACAGTTGAAATTTCTACAGTGTTAAATAAAACATAAATTAATTTAATTAAAGTTTATTTCAGCAGGCACCTCATAAGAGTAAAAGTAAATGGCCAGTGATGGCTATGTATGACCACATGGTGCTGTAAATTACTTCTTATAACATCGCTCTAAGTATTTAGTCTAGCCATTGGCACTTTATTGAGTTTTTTAAAATCTAAATGTCTAGTGTTTAATGCAAAACATTTGGTTAGCGGTGGCTATATTTTACATACATGTGAAATGTGTTTTATTTTCAGAGTTCATACTGGTGTCACTAAGTACTCTATGCTGATATTTATGTTCTCAGTGGATAGAGGCAACTGCTTTTCACCCAGACCTTCCTGCCCCTCTTTGTAAAATACTGCCCTGCATTCTTCATGTGTGGTGATACTCTTTAACCTCATTCCCTACCCCAACCCCCAGCCACAGATTCTCATCTCACTAACAAGGAACATTTGAACACATCAATATCATTGCAGTTAACCCTGAAGCTACCTTTACCTTGGTTAAAAACACTTCAACAAGGTGTTCTTAGAGGCGATTTTAGCTCAATTCCCAGGGCTTCACAGTAGGCCAAGAGCCAGATCAGTGTGTAAGAGGAGATGGATTTCCTAGTCAGGCTTGAACCTGATTACTCCTGTACTGAGTCATGGCCTCATTTCCTCAGGCCCGGCTATGCACCACCAGAGGTACGCTGTTTACTTTCTCCTGGTTCAGTAATGACCATTCTTCTTTTTTTTTTTTTTTTTTTTTTGGCCATACCCATGACACTCAGGGGTTACTCCTGGCTATGCGCTCAGAAATTGTTTTTGGCTGGGGGGACCATATAAGATTCCATGGGATCGAACTACCACGATCTGTACTAGGCTAGCGCTTGCAAAGCAGTCTCCTTACCTCTATCTAGCACCACTGCTCCGGCCCCAGTAATCATTATTCTTGATTTTAGTTCTATCCATCAAGTTCTTCTGAATATTCAGTGTTAAATTTAGAAAATGACTAGTTTTGTCAATATACTTAACTGAAATTAATTATCTTGGGTCAGGATAGAGGACACATCTGGAGTGTTCAGTAGTTACTCCAGGCAGGATTGGGGGACCATATGGACAGTTGAGGATCAGACATGGATAGGCCGAATGGAAGACAAGTGACTCTATCCTCTGTACTATCTCTCCAATCCATGAAACTACATTTTACTGTGAGCAAAAGGAATATGAATGCCTATATACCTCCCGCCCCCGCTTTTTTTTGGGGGGGGGGGGGTTGGTCAACTCTCAGTGGTATTCAAGGGTTACCCCTGACTCTGTGCTCAGGAATCACTCCTGGAAAGCTCAGAGTACCATATGGGATGAGGGGATCAAATTCAGGTCAACCTCTTGCGATGCAAATGTTATACCTTCTGTTCTATCGGTCCAGATCCAAAGGTCTTTTTTTTAACCTTAAAAATAACTATGCATTTCTTTTGACTTCTGTAGTATTACTATCTCCTCTCTTAAAGGAAAATATTATGTCAAAGATATACCAGTAAATTCCATCATAACAGCTTTATTTGTAACAGCAAAGATATAGGAAAGTTACATGTACGGCAATGGATAAACAGTTATGATAAACATGCAGACAATAAATATTATTTAATCATAAAAATGAATTTCCTTTGCTAGTGACAATATAAATAGAGCTTGATGCCATTAGAACTAAGTGAAATAAGTCAAACAATAAAAAAATACTCATATGACTTCATGCTTTGCAGAATTTAAAACAATCAAATACAGAAAGAACATATTTGTAGTTGGCTAATAAAAAGAATGAGATATAGCATGATTAAATAAAGTAGATAAAAGGGGTAAATTTACAATTAAACTGAAATATAGCATGATTAAAGGAGATCAAAAGGGACACACTTACAATTGATTAGAAATGTACAATCAGGTGCTCTTTATTGATGAAGGGCACAATCTGAGAGAAGTTTTATTAGATAATCATGTAATTATGTAAATGTCATTCCACAAAACTAAATGGCACACCCACTTCACACCTCAGCTATATGGTGTAGTCTATTAGGAACTTCAAAGCCCACAGTATTATTTATTGGCTGAAATATTTTTAAATGAAGCATGACTGTACTGAGAATGAAATACACAGGTGATTATGGCTAACATTATCTCTCTAGTGTATTGAAAGTTATTAAAAGTAAATCCTATGATGTCTTGTTTCAAGGATAAATATTTGGCATCTAGGGATATTAAGGATATTGGTTTAGAATTTTATTTCCTAGTGATATTTGCCTGGCATTGATATCAAAATAATATTGACCTCACAAATTTAGTCAGAAAATATTCTTCTATTTTAAGGAATAACATAGATTTTGTTTTGTTTATTTTGGAGGGGCATATAGGCATACTTAGCAGTACTCAGGTCTTACCCCTGGTCCTGTGATATATCAATTACTATATTATTAGGTTATATGACTAAAATTATTTTGGGGTTTACCCCATGTCCAGGCTTCTTATGTAGGTAACAACTTAATTCTGACATCTGATATGTCCTAAAAGGCCAACTACAACCTGAACACCACCTACATATTTTATCTATGAGTATTTATGAATTTAGTTATGCTCCAGCTATACTAATGTCTATATTTCTTAGTCAAGTCAAATCCAAGGCTTTCTCTATTGTTATGTCAGTCTGAAGAGTATGTCTTTATTAAATAAATGTATTATGTAATAATAAATTAGTATTTATTATGATTACATAAATAATTATTATTAAATAGTAATATATAATATTTCAATCAAGCGTAATCACAAGACCTTTGCTATTGTTATTACCTCAGTCTGAATGGTACATTCCCACTCTTTGAAGGTCCTTATCACATAATTTTATTATGTATTAATAATTTACTATTGCATAAACTATAACATAAAATGTAAGAAAGTCCTTAATACATGAATTTCTTTATTCCTTTTGTTTTTCTACAGACCATAATGGCCTTACTATATAAATCAACAGAGCTCTCCAGGTCCAACATAATTTCATTTGTCTACTTAATAAAATTTCCTTTCCTTCTCTTCCCTTCCCTTACTTTTCTTTCTTTCGAGTCACTAACCAAAGTGTTCAGGATTTATCCTTTTTTAAAAATGTTAATAAATAGATTATTTAGGGGCCGGCGAGGTGGCGCTAGAGGTAAGGTTTCTGCCTTGCAAGTGCTAACAAAGGAAGGACCACGGTTCGATCCCCGGCGTCCCATATGGTCCCCCAAGCCAGGGGCAATTTCTGAGCGCATAGCCAGGAATAACCCCTGAGCATCAAATGGGTGTGGCCTGAAAAAAACAAAAACAAAATAAAGAATACAAAAAATAACTA
>PVKC010012500.1:0-23711 GCA_004027635.1 Crocidura indochinensis
GGCTTACACAGTCCCTCTTTCAGGACTCATTTCAGCGGGAAAATGAGGGTCATCCTAACCAGCAACATGCAGAAAGACCCAGCCTGTCTATATCCATTGCCACAATATATATTAATAGCAAAATGGTTGTATTATATTGCTCTATTTGCTTAACATAGCAATATTTGAATGGGGAATGGATATATGATCATTTGGTGAATGGGTTCCTGTGTAAATGCATTGGTAAATAGAAGGACTAAGTAATGACTTACTTACTTTTAGAGAACAAAAAATGAGAGAAACATGTATGAAAGAAATGAAAAAAATTAATTATTGAAATTATGAAGACATTCTTAGCCTAAGAATATGGTTATTTTTCTTTTCTTTTTTTTTGGGGGGGGGTCACACCTGGCAGTGCTCAGGGGTTACTCCTGGCTCCATGCTCAGAAATTGCTCCTGGCAGGCACGGGGGACCATATGGGGCACTGGGATTCGAGCCGATGACCTTTTGCATGAAAGGCAAACGCCTTACCTCCATGCTATCTCCCGGGTCCCTATTTTTGTTTTCTATTATTAGTCTAAAATCAAGAATTTATGATATCTTGAGTGGTATTTATTTTTACTTCATTGAAATTGCTATTAGACAAGATGTTCCATATAAGTGGCTGTATATTTAAGATATAATTCCAGAATAATAGAGTGTAAAAGAATAAAATTTACATAAGGAATATACAGAAATTTTAAAAATTATTGAGATTTAAAATATTCATTTCTACAAGCCAGATAGAACAGCAGGGAGATAAATTACCTACCTATATGCATTTTATAATATATTATATTTATATATAATGTTATTATATTATATACTGCATTTCATTATATAACCTTTATAAAATTTGGAGTGTCAACTGTTGTGAACTGCTAGATGCATAAAGAATAGCTTTTAGAATTAAACAACCAAATAGTGAAGAAGCTTAAAATTTTATCAGTGCACAGTTATGTATTGATCAATGCTTTCCTAAAAAGAATAATTTATTCCCTAACACTCATAGATTTTATCTTTGTAGAAAAGACAGTTTTATCCATACAGAACCTCATATAGAAACTTGAGTGTACTGAGCTGGAGACTGTGCTGAAATGTATAATGTGTTATACATGAATTTGGAATAGAATGCCTAGTGTTACAAACTGTGAGGCTCATCGTGGGAAATGAAAATTTGTTGTTACAACATATTCATTTCTCCTTTGTAAACAGAGATATGTGATTTTCAACAAACATACTAATGGATTTATTATATGACCGATTTTTTGAATGATTTTTGTTATTGTTGTTTTTTTGATTTTGAGTCACATCTGGTGGCACTCAGGCTTTTGTCTCTGCACTTAGAAATCACTTCTGACAGGCTCAAAGAAAATATAGGATACTGGAATTCGAACAACTGTCCTTCCTGGGTCAGCTGCATGCAAGGCAAAAGCCCTACAGCTGTGCTATCTCTCCAGCCACTGTGTTTCTTTTTGAACTATTATACATAGATAAGGTCACAGATACGTAAACAGATGCCATTCAGATTAAGAATGAATACCATGTTGTAAGAAATATTTTGCTTATTGTTATTGTTTTGTGCTTGATTTTTAAGATTTTTAGGGTTAGCTGTCTATATATTTTAGGATATGATCATTATTATAATGCCTGCCTTTTACACCAGATAGTTTAATATAGTTCATTTTAATTAGAAAAGTTTTACTTGAGGCACCCCTATTGGCCAAGTAGTTAATAACAGGTTTTTATGCATAAAATATTTTAGTGGTACACCATCCACAAGAGTGTTGGCTTTCTTCCGTCCATCATTGTTTAAGTGTCCTTAATACCCTGGCAAACTAGATTACGTAGACCAAATGAGAATCAAGATAATGTGTATAGTATACTAAGTAAAATAGTAGTCAGCTGTAAGGAAAGATAAAATCTTGCCTTTTGTTATAAATGTAAGGAACTTGAGGATGGCATAAGTCAGAGGGAGGACATGTCAGATAAGATAATTCATAGGTCGTTTATAAATAAATAAATCAACAGAATGGACTTTGTGCAATGCATAAAGCTCTGGGGGTCTGACAAGAAAATAAAGTTATCAAGCTGAGATATATTAGCATACTTATTTACATCACATGTGTCTGTAATAGGCAGACAGGACGGAGCCTAAACACAATTGGTACAGAACTTTTGGCTCTTGGTACTATTGGTGGTACCGTGATTTTATATGCTAGAACCATAAACATCAGAAGCCATTATAAACTGTATTACCTCAGTAGTAATTCAATTTAAAAGTAATAAAACTTGGAGCTGGAGAGATAGCATAGCAGTAGGGTATTTGCCTGATGATAATTATATGGTGTGACCCCCAAATTCCAAAATAAAAGTAGCCTGACAAATTATTTTAGGAAACACTAAATATCCTTTTAGGGAAATTTAGATTTAAAATGTTCCTTTTAGGGAACACCAAATTCTCCTTAATGATGACTAGAAAAGAACACTAATATCTATTCTCTTCTATCAATAATCAGGAAATACAAAAAGTCATCTGTGATGACTGCTGCAGAAAGCACAGATTGCAATATTCTACTTAAAGGCCACCATCATACAATGCCAAACATCTAAACAAATTTAAGCTGAATTCCCAATATTTAATTTATGTTTGGGAATCTAAGCTTAACTTTAGAAGCTGTTTTTGATTTCTAGCGTTTCCTTTAGATTGTATCTTAAAGTTCCATTCTCTGCTTACAGTACTTATTGGAACTGCTTGCCTTTTTCTTTTTTTTTTTTTTCATTTACTACTGCAAAGTAAACCACAGTGATTTTATTTCCTTGTTTAATGATTTCAAATCTGTTATGTCTTATCTGTTTGGACACTTGTTTTATATCACCAAAATTTATTCTATCTTATTAAAATTTGTTATAGAATTCTGATTGGAAAAAAAAATAGAGGCCAGAGCTATAGCACAGCAAGTAGGGCGTTTGCCTTAAACGTGGCAGATCCAGGACAAACCTTGGTTTGATCCTAGCATCCCATATGATCCCCTGAGGTGGAGTGATTTCTGAGCACATAGCCAGGAATAATCCCTGAGAGTCACTGGTGTGCCCCCAAAAACAAACAAAGAAAACAAACAATAAACAAAGAACAACAACAACAAAACACCAGAAAGAGTATCTAAGGGTCTAAATAGAAACCAGAGTAAATAAGTTCAATATAAAGTTTTATATTATTTTGAAAGAAGTTAAACTATATATCATATATACTCTAACACTAGGTGTTTACATTTTCAAGGTCTTTTTTTTCTATACTATTATTTGCATTTTTTTTCTAAAAACTCTATGGATATATCTCAGTTATCTAGCTTTTTTTTCTGAAATTGATTCTTATTAAGCTAGACCCTTACTGATGCGGTAGTAAATTGTAGGTGTGAACTAATAATCTTTTATTTTATTAAATATTAGTATTTTTCAGGTTTTTGTGTAGCTTCCCCCTTAGAAGTATTTTTTTTTGTTTGCTGCATTCTCTCACATATTTCACATAGTTGGCTCAGTGGTGCCAGAACTACAAAATTTTGAATTCCAAACATGGCATAGGGGTTAAAGGGCTTGCCTTGCATGTGGCCAACCAACCCTCTCTTTGATTCCCAGAAATGCATATACATCCTGAACAGAAGCCAAGAATAAAAATTAAGTACCACAGGGCATTACCCAACTTTCCCCATTCCAAATTAACTCCCAAATATAGAACTATAACATTGTCCTTACTTCAGGAGTGTTAAGTACTGTAAAAAAATCTTTTTTCCCCTGTAGAGTAGGCCATTGTTTTGAAATATTTTCTACATACATTTCATATACATATATATGTATGTATATAACCATTTACTTTTCCCTTTGGATTCTTAAAGTATGAGTATTATTTTTGTTGTTATTCATTCACTATTTTAACCAACTGAGATCCTGAAAACACACACACAAGCACACAAATTTATTGAGGCCTATATGGCCTCTGGAGACTAGTCATTCATGTCAATCTACATTCAAACTTCAGCTGTCAGTAACATTGTTATTTGAGTTTGCCTACCAATTTATTATTTCAGATATTTCATGGCTAGGAGAATAGAATTCTCATGTGATTCCTTATATTCATATTTATATCTTGATAGTAATTTTGGAATGATTGCCAAGGAAATTTCAAGTTTTTAATGATGAGTCCAACAAGTCTTTGAATTTAATTTCTTAAACATTTTTTTGATTTATTTATTTATTTATTTTTGGTTTTTGGGTCACACCCTGCAGTGCTCAGGGGTTACTCCTGGCTCCATGCTCAGAAATTGCTCCTGGCAGGCACTGGGGACCATATGGGGCACCAGGATTCGAACCGATAACCTTTTGCATGAAAGGCAAACGCCTTACCTCCATGCTATCTCCCGGGCCCCAAACATTTATTTTTTCAAGATAATAAATGTTTATTTATTTTAGGGGTATAGTGTTACCATAGTATACCATGCCTGAAATGCCAATATCTTTGTGGTGCAGTTCATAGGACCCTTTTCTTCTACTCCTTATCCTTCATGGTAATATTAGTTCTATTATCATAGTCTGAGTTTGTAATTATGTGACATTGTCAATTTCTTGTTTAATTTCTTCACAGATCACAGATGAGTGAGAGCTTTATGCTCTTGTCTGTCTACTTTGACTTAGCTCCAAACTCTCCAGTTTCATTTATGTTGTAGTAAAATGCCCAATTTAATATTTTTTTATAGTTGGGAAATACTCAATTATGTATGTATTCCAAAATTAATTTGATTTTGTTTCTTTGGAGCCATCCAGTGATGTTCAGATGTTTCTCCAGGCTCAGTGACTGTGAAAACCAAAATACCAAGCACAATATAAAAGTGATAACATCTGATTTAAATGCAGGACTTTTATCTTAAATTTGAAACAAGAAGCAAATAGTAGACCTTCCTCTTTTTCTCTGTCTTTTCTTTTTAATTTATCAAAAGAACTCAAGGGGCCGGAGCGGTGGTATGGAGTGGTATGGCATCTGCCTTGCAGGCGCTAGCCTAGGATGGACTGTGGTTTGTTCCCCAGGCATCTCATATGATCTTCCAAGCCAGGAGCGATTTCTGAGCGCATAGCTAGGAGTAACCCCTGAGCGTCACCGGTATGGCCCATAAAACAAAGAAATAAAAAGAAAAAGAAGAAAAGATAACTCAAGGTTTTGTTTTTTAATTTGCTGTTTATTTAGTCTTACTGTGTTGTTTGGGTCAGCTAAGTTTACCAGTTCACATATAATTGCCTTAGTGTGATCAATGGATGAGCGATCAAAGTAAAAATTTTTGTGTGCTGCTTAAAGTAAGGGAAAGAAAGAAAGGTAGAAAACATGTCCTAGAGACCCTACTGGCTCTATCCTATCAGTAGGACAATAGGCTGAGACCAACTGAAAAGCTAATTGATTTATTTTTCTTAGAGGCAATTTTTAGAATATAGTTGGAGACTCCTGGATTAAAAGATGATGATATGTAATGAAGAGAAAATGAGGAAAGATAGCTCAAGAATGAGAAGTCATTGCAGCATCTGAAATAGCAGACTTGAAAACATCAAAAGCTTAGCACCTCTGGCATCAATTCTATTTTCACCTTGAGCATCAAAAAGACTTGTGGAAGCAAAGAGCATTTCTGTAGTATCTCTATCAAAGTTCATCAACTGCAGAGTCAGGAAAGGGAAGAAAGTGGACAGAGTAAAGTGATGATTTTTGACAGTTACTTTCTAAGCCCATGTATAAGATACCAGGAGATAAACAGAAACCTATATTTTAATATAAAACATTTTCATTTACTAACAGACGATTTTAATTATAAATAACTACTACTCTGATAGTTTTATATATGCTATATATACAATATCATAACATTTTATGGTAAGCTATATATAAAATAATTATACTTTAAAGTGAATGAATTAAAATCCAAATAGAGCATTTTTAATGACTTTCTCTTTGTGTTGATTTGGGTCACATCTAACAGTGCTCTAGGACGGCTCAAGCTATGTGTTCAGAGATTACTTCCATTAGTTTTTGGGAGATCACTTGGCACTGGAGATCTATGTGGCTACTTGACCTCTGCAAAATGTGTCCTCAATCTGTTGAACTATTTCATGACACTAAATTAGTATTTGTGTGTATGTGTGTTTTAGTGTGTGTGTGTATGTGTGACAGAGAGAGAGAGAAAGAGAGTGAGAGAATATGAGAGAGTGAGAGAAAATGAGAGAGTGAGAGAGAGTGAGAGAGAGAATGAGGGGAGTCTCCTCAGTAATGTTTAGGGAACACATTGAATGTTTTAGTCAATTCTTGGACAGCTTCAAAGATGGTTCAATATGAGAACATCAAAGATTGCAGTGCTTCTTAGATCCTGCAATCCCGGAGATTATTACCAAGGCCATCATGTTCAGGGAGCTTCAGAAATACACCTAGTAATCTTCAGAGTCTCCATAGCTGTATCTGCTGATGCTTTAGGAACACTCAGTTTCTAGGAATCAAAATAAGATGAGCTGCAGGCAAGGTATGTACTTTAACCTCTATATTGTTTCCTGAGTCCACTAAATTTATTTTTAAATAAAACATACAAACAATTGCTTTTTTAAATTTTTTGTCAACACTTTCAAATACATATAAACTCATATATATTTATACTTATATTCATAAGTATAAAAACTGTTTAGGTGATAGTAAATGACTGAGTTGCTTATTTAAAAATGAAAAAAATAAATGTCTTTTGGAAAAATCTTCTTTTAATTAAATAACATTTTTTCCTACAGTTTCTAGTCTTAAGAAAGCTAATTAAGGATGAAAGGATGAATGGGGCTACATAATTGTGTTTGCCATTCTAGTAAAACTAATGCCAGCAATTTTTTCCTGCTTGGTATTAATTGCTAAATTCTAATTAAATAATACTGTGAGAATTCTAATGATAGAAGTATTTGTCTTTTACTAATAGCAGATGGGAAAATATCAGTATAAATCTGAATTATAATGTTAAGTAAAATTTATGAGAACACATTATTATCATAAAAATGAGGTGTCAGAACATATTTTAAAAACTATTTTTTATTTAGTATATAATCATTTCCATTTTAGCAATTATATCCATCAGCTAATTAAGCATTAAAGCAAGACATCAAAATGTTTTTCTATAATATAATTAAAAGTAAGAACCAGGTTTGGAGTGGTGGTTCAGTGGTAGGGCGTTCTCCTTACACAGGGCTGATCTAGGATGGACTGCAGTTCGATCCCCCCGAATCTTGTAGGATTCCCAAAGCCAGGAGTGATTTCTGACCACATAGTCAGAGAAACCCCTTAAACGTCACAGGGTGTGGCCCCAAAACCAAAAACAAACAAAAAGGTAAGAATCAATTAAATTTATTCTTTTGGGGGAAGATTAGGGTGAGAACTTTGGGATCACAACTGGTGATTTTCAAGGTTAAACCTGGTTCTATGCTCAGGAATCAACCCTGACACTGCCCAGGAGTCAATCATATGTGGTTCTGGGTATAAGGAAACAGATTATTTTATGGCCCTGGTCAGCCATTGTGGCTATTGTACCTTAAAGAGTGAAGATAAGAGTTGCCGGAAACCCACTCTTTTTATTTGGCCCTGGCGGGTTGTTGGCTCACAGGGACCTGCTATTGCTCCTGCTTGATGGCCACCATTGCTCTTACAGGATGATCACTGTGACACTGCTGGAGAAACTGTTTAATGAACTCCTGGCTCTTGCTGTCATTTGTCACCTTTCCAACTGCTCTGGATTTAACACTAGGGATGAATCTAAAATTGATTGTAAGATAATTGTTTTAATCATGTACTATCAAGTAAGTACTATATGTAAGATAAGTGTTTTAAGCTTGTGCTATCTCTTGAGCCCTTAAGTTTTTTTTTAAAGAAATGCTTTTGCTAATTTTCATTGCTAGTTTAATTGTTTATTGTAAATGAACAAAGAACGTAATTTTAATATTTTTATTTTTTTATTTTTATTTCTTTTTTGTTTTTTTGACCATGGCATGTGGCACTCGAGGTTTACTTCTTCTCTACAATCAGAATGCGGGAAACAAACATGGATCTGCCCTGGGTTGGCCATGTGCAAGACAAACACCCTACCTCTGTGCTGTCACTATGGCCCCCAAAGTAATAATTTTAAAATTTGTTATATTAAATTGAATAAAATTATTATAAAATTTTAACACTACCTTAGTTAAGATTTGTAAAGTAATTTCTACTCCTGGTTATTCACTCAGAAATTGCTTCTGGCTTGGGGGACCATATGGGATGCCTGGCGATTGAACTGTGGTTCATCCTAGGTTAACACTGTCAGAGCAGATGCCTTATGCTCCAAGCCACCTCTCCAGCCTGTAAAGTAATTTTTAAAATGCATATTACTTATGTTGAATATGTGCAAAAATTTTTCAATATCCACTTTTTGTGCAAAATTTTAAATAATACTGTTCAATGAGCAGAATATCATAATGATTTTAAAAGTATAAATGCATTAAATATACATTAATAAAGTCCCCACAAAAAGAATTGTTGCTATATTTCTAACTTGATTAAATTTTCAATTTAAAAGGATTTATATTTCATTCTCATAATTTTGAGAAAATTGTTATTAAACTTACCTTTGAATATAGGAGGAGATAGGTGAATGAGATATAGATTAGATCTGCTTAAACATTAATAAAATTAAATCATTTGACAACTTGGAGTTTACTGAACTGATATTTCAAAGAATTGAATTACATCATCAAATATATAAGTGACTATACCTTTACAGTCACTGCTTTTACTTCAGAACAATTAACTATGTGAAATTAGTCACTGTCGGTAACTAAAAATATGATTGGTGAGTTTTTAAATTATGTTCAGAAGGAAACTTTAATGATTTCTATTTCTTGGCTGAAGTAGCATTTTCAAAATTATGCAGATTTGATGGTTTTGAAAATCTAAGACAACATAATTACTCTGGAAAAGCAAAAATTGATTAATTGCATTATTGGACTTGCAAATGTTAACTGAAAAGATGAACAGAATAATAGCATTGTTTTCTGTATCGTTTCTCTAAGACAAGTTACCAATATTCACAATTATACTTTACTGGCATTGTATTATTCTCAATCTGGTTATTTCAATAAATTTCAAACTGTTATAAACATATATGTAGTAATAAGTTACACAAAATTTTTGACCTAAAAATTCCTCATTCGGTAAAAGAAGTAGAGTTGTAGTGAAGAGTTGTAATCATAGGACCTCATTCTCTATTTCCAGTGGTCCATGAACCACTCATCCCCAC
Source organism: Crocidura indochinensis (assembly GCA_004027635.1). Taxonomy (NCBI): domain Eukaryota; kingdom Metazoa; phylum Chordata; class Mammalia; order Eulipotyphla; family Soricidae; genus Crocidura; species Crocidura indochinensis. Next base: position 9,346 of record PVKC010012500.1, read on the forward strand.
TGGGGTAGCCATGAAGAGCCTCAACATCACTGGCCTAATGAGCAACGTATAAGCAATCCTGGACATTTAAACACAATGATAATTGAATAATTGAATGAATAATGCTGAGCATGGGAACTGTATAAACATCTACTCCCACAAACACAATGAATTCTTCAATTAGGTCAAGAAATATTATAAAGGGAAAAAATAATATCCCAATGTATCAAGAACTATACAGTATAATTGGTACATGTCCGATAGAAAATAGAAATATTTTATCTAACATTACAATATAAAAACAATGATGTTACAGGTAGTTTGGTGGGTAATGCATTCATACTATTTTTTCATACAAATAGTTTCTTCAATTAACTACAAAACTGATTTTGAACTTAAGTCTAGTTATGGTATTTACTAAGATGTTATTAAATCTTCATTTCTCTGTTGTTTTGAACAAAATACAAAATATATTTTTGTATTTATTTGGGGAAGTACCATACATAAACTGAGTTTATTTAATAAACCAATTTCAATCCTTGTGTTATAAACTTCTGAATTATTTATATGGATTTCCACAATCATATTACCCCCTATAAGATAATTTGCTATAAAAAAACACCCTCCATGGGTTTGGATTAATGGCAGATCCATCCTCCTTGGGCCTCTCATAGTGCCTTATGCCACAGTAAACAGTGGCCCGAACCATTGCCTGGACTCTGGACACTGAAGTGGGTCACACAACGAAAAAAAAAAAAACACTTTCATTAATGATATATTAAAAAGAGGATCTAAAGTATATAAAAGATATCTCACGTATATTGCAAAAATATTACTTTTTTATTTTTTATTTTTTAATTATGAGCACAATGATGTAGAGAGGACAAGGTAAAGTTACAGTGGAAGAACAATCACCCAAAAAATGGGTTCTCAGAAGAAATCCCCTTGATGACGCCTAAATATTGAACTTACAGTCAAAGAACATTAAGAAATCTAAGACAGAACCCATGTAAGTTACTTTATCCACAAGTCCCCAGATTGTAGTACATTATAACATTTCTTGGCAGTACGCAAAGCAATCTAAAGCCATGAAATTTATGTGACCCCTTATACATTGAAGGCAATGTATTTTTTTATATTTTCATGTACATGCATATTAGTTTAAGTAAACATCAAAAGTTTAAGAGGCTTAGTTTTTAAGGGTTAGAGTCAAAAAGAGCACAGTGAAAATGGTGTTAGAGTGACAATATTGTTTGCATAGGCCCGCCAAAATATGGGGGACTTGGAAAGGAAAAGCCTTGGTCTAAATACAAGGAGACCTTACCCCTGAATCTTCCTGGCACAAGACCAACTCTAGGCTCCAGGCAATTTAGTTTATACAATCCAAGTCACTGTCTGTAGTGTCAATACAGTTTTATTTTTCATGCAGTTTCTATTCTCGGCATCAGGTTTCTGTATTGCAGATCCTGGAGTCTGCACATCCTACGTTGAAGTCAGGCTGGTGTGGAGTATCCTCTATTTTCACCTCACAGTTAAGGGGCAATACAGAAAGCCCTGTCCAGTGAGCAGGTCATAGTTGTTGTTGAGTCTTCTCAGTGTTAAGGGAAGTCTCCTTTGAGTAGGTGTATGTCAGCGCAGTGTAGGGTCTTCCATGGTAGATGATTACCTCCAGGTGTTGTTATAGACAACCTTGGATGTTTCAGGGATGTCTTCCCTAGATCAGGGGTGAATGGAGAATGCCCATTCTTCTGATGCCAGTGCCAGGTCTTTATGTCAATGTTCAGGGTGTGAGGTCCCATTGCACTAAAAGATTTGTGCGTTCCCATCTCTATTAAATAAAAAACTTATTTGTATGTATAGTATTATCCCGTTTTAATGTGCCTATGCAAACAAAAAAAATAAAGCCACGTGGCGTTATCAATGTATATGGGGGCGTAAGAACACGTCCAACAATACCCATGACTTGGTTCAAACATAAGTATTAAACTGAGGGACTCTTCCACCAAGTTCCCTATTGAATAGTTCACAAAGAGAAGAAAAAGATAAAAATAAAGGGGAGGGGGAATTGTCACTGTATAAGAAAATATTCAGCAATATATAGCTGTTAAAGAAAACACACATAAAATGTTGAAACGACATACGTGTCCTTCTTATGCCTTTTGAAATAGTTGGGGGATGTTAACTCCAGGACACCACTTTGGTCTGTGACATAGAATTCTACAATACTTAAGTTAAAAAAGGGTAAAGGTGGAGTAATGATGATAGGGGGGTGAGAAAGTTAAAGAAAAAAATTATCTTTTTGCAGGGGTGTGCAAAAGGGCAGAGTATAAAATGCACATTCTACAAACATAAAAACATAATTCGATGATAGTGAGTACTATTAAAGTATTTTGTGCGCGATTTTGAAAATATAGGTTAGTAAAAAATTTCCATGACTGCTTCAAGAAGCTGAGGAACGGAAGCTAAAATATTACTTTTTTATAAATATTTATTTTAATTTTTTTATTTATTTATTTACTTATTATTTATTTATTGGTTTTTGGGTCACACCCACCATCACTCATGGGTTACTCCTGGCTCTATGCTCAGAAATCACTCCTGGCTTGGGATAACATAAGGGAAGCCAGGAATAGAACAGAGGTCCGTCCTGGGTCAGCCACGTGCAAGGCAAACGTCCTACCACTTTGCTATCTCTTTGGCCCCTCTTATTCTTTTTTTTTGATTCAAACTAATTACAATGTAGTTGCTTAGATAATTGTACCAATTATCTAACTTATCTAAATTATCAAATAACACAGAATAACTTTGCTAATACTTATACAATCTAATCTTAAGTCAACAATAAATTTTTAAAATACCAATCCAGGAAAAAGGAAGTTCATTGGACCTAACTTTATGAATATATATTAGTTATATATTATTATATAATATAATATAATATATTTTATTATATTATTATATTATATTAAATTATATTATATTATATTGTTATATATTATATATAATATATATATTAGTTATATATATTGTTTTTTGGGGGGGCGCCACACCCATTTGACACTCAGGGTTAACTCCTGGCTATGTGCTCAGAAATCGCTCCTGGCTTGGGGGGACCATATGGGACACTGGGGAATCGAACTGCGGTCCATCCTATGCTAGCGCTTAGCAAGGCAGACACCTTACCTCTATCACCACCTTCCCGGCCCCATGAACTAATATTTAAGCATGTTTATTTTTTGAGCAAAAAAAACAAGATTTTCCATGAAATATTTTGCTATAATAGTACTAATTTTGTTGTTTTTGTTGTTGTTTTGGTTTTAGGGCCACACCTGACAGTTACTCCTGGCTCAGAACTCAGAAGTCACTCCTGGTAGGCTGGCGGGGACCATATGGGATGCTGGGGATCAAACCTGGGTCAGTCCTGGGAGGTCTGCATGCAAGGTAAATGTCTACCACTATACTATCGCTCCAGCCCCCTACAGTACTAATTGTTCATTGACAAAAGAAAGACTGTGTAACCCTTTTGAAGAGAAAGCTGTCTCAGTAACTAAATTCTTGTCACTTGTCTTTTTCAAACCAGTAGGAGGTTAGCTGTGAAAACTTACTAGAAAGTTGATCAACACAAAACCATTTCTTTTTTGTTGTTGTTATTCTTGTTTCTGAGCTCAGAATTCATTCTTGGCACACTATGAACCATATGGCATTCCAGTATCTAACCAGTATCAGATCAGCAGCATGCAGGGTAAATGCCCCACCCGCTCTGCTATTGCTCCCTCCCCAAACTGTGCCTTTTTACTGTAAAATCTCTTAAGATTGGTTCTAGACAATAGTTGTTTCACCTATTTTAACTAACAATTACTAGTAGGAATAAAGCATTTATTGACTAATTAGTAAACTATTGTTTTTAATCACTCTTAACTTAAACTAAATTGATTAATAGGATGTTGCATTAATTTTATTTCACTTATTTAAATAAGTGTATTGACTCAATTTACTGACATAAATGTAAAATTGTATTGTCTTTGATTAGAATTAGGATAATATGTATGCATTTTTAACAATAAACATACAAGTAATTATAAATGAAAATACACTTGAACATTAGATACCGTATTAGGTTAGACTGAATTTCCTATTTTGCTTTGTTGAGGTACTTTATGATAATAAAAAATTGATCACAAAGTACAGTATTCCCAGTATGTCATTGAATTTTGGAGAATTAGTTACTCTCCTTGATTTATGGTCCCAGTCTAATTTCACAGAGATCTATCAGTAAACTCATTTTGGCACTTTTGAGCTACATCTATAGCAATTCATTTACAACATTCCCCAAACAAATTTCAACTTCACTAACAGATTTTGCTTGGCTATGCCTGTTAGGGATTTAAAATAGCTGGAATCCTAATGTAAGTTTATAATGAAATGTCTGACAAGACTCTAACATGGGAGACTCCTAATGATTTTGTAATGTTTTGACAATCTTGAAAATATGTTTTTAAAAAAGTTAGCAAATGCGAGTTTTCCCTAAGCAAAATATCCCATCTGTTCAGAAAAAAAAAAGTTTTGAAATACCAAAAGCACCACAATACAGGAATGAGCCGTTTTATGATTAAAGTTCTTAAAATAAATGATACTTTGGGTGAAATAAATAATAGGAATTGTAGAAACCTTTAAAATCTTCGTTTTATAATGCAACTTCTCGATAACCTTTAAAGGTAAGTGACTGGGGGAATTGTCAAAGATCCCTCATCTGTGGCAAAATGTGTCCTGAATGCTCCTATTAGATGAACTAAAAAGAGTGTTTAAAACCTTATTAGTTTAAAGCACAAAGGGAAAAAAGTGAATTTTATACTGAATAGAGTTCTGAAGGTGCTCTCATTAGATAGCTATTATGAACATTCATCATTTATCGCTACAATTGAAGGAATTTTGACAATTCCATTTATAAGTCACCTTTAAAGTTATTCTGTCAAGATGATGAGGCCTCAGTATTGATCGGACTTGTCTGCACGTTAGCTCAGATGATTGCAAGTTGGCTTGAGTTCTGTGTTCTATTTTGAGCTTTTAATCTGTATCACTTTGAAAAGGTTAAAATTAACGCCTTGGTTTGGTATGTAAGTATTCCTGTTTTTAAAATTATTTAGGGTATCCATTTCATAAAATGTCATATATTCCTCAGACTATTGATTTAAAATATATGGAAATTTGATCCTTCAAAGTATCATATGTCTAGTTGAAAAAATTAATGATGGATAGAAAGAATTTTTAATGCCAGTGTATTAATTTAAAAAAAAATCTATCTTATGTTCTTCATTTTCTCTCTTTTATTGTTTTATTTTTTTACAGAAATAAAGGCTTTAGGTTTTTTTTTTGTTTGTTTTTTTGGGTCACACCCGGCAGGCTCAGGGGTTACTCCTGGCTCCATCTCAGAAATTGCTCCTGGCAGGCACTGGGGGGGGGGGGACCATATGGGGCACCGGGATTCGAACCGATGACCTTTTGCATGAAAGGCAAATGCCTTACCTCCATGCTATCTCCCGGGCCCCAAGGCTTTAGTTTTTATACTTTGTTTTTGAAACTTAAAATTATGCTTATTAAAATTAATTTAAAATGGAAAAGTTGCTCATTTAAATTCACTTAACAGCTAAGAAACATAATTATGTTTATTTAAATTAGACATTCTTATACATTTTCAAAATAATAATTTTATTTCATAAACATCATAAAATATCATTTTCTGCTTATATTACATGTTTAGGAGTAACAATAAATATTGATGATCTATATGACCTTGTAGCAATTTCACCATGATATACCTGCATAAAATATCATATTTATTATTTTAGGTACCATATTTCCATCAGTGAATCTGTATTTTAATTTCTAATTCATATATTAACACAGATTCAGAGGTAGATTTAGCATGAGCTCAATGGAATGTAAGTGATAGGAATCCTTCCTTAATAAGGCTGTTTGTTAGTTGATAATTATCTTGATACCAAATATACTTATGCTATTTTTAAGGAGTTTCATTATGTTTCAGTTTTTGACAATTGGGCAGTATAATATGTCATATATTATATACTATATGTTACAGACTTCAAAATTTCAGCATATATATTACAATTATACTGTTGGGGTTAATTCAGGGAGGAAGGCATCACATCCTGCAGGGCTTAGGACTTATATTTTGTTCTAGAGCTCAGGAATTACTCCTGTAGGACTTGGGATACTATCTATGGTACTATTCATTAAATTTGGGTTGTCTGTATTCAAAGAAAGTAAAGTGCCCTGCCCACTGTTCTATGTATAGCCCTCTCTTTTACTTTTAAACACTATCTTATTCTTCTTTGTTTGGAGGTAAGTAAAAAAATAAAGTGGTCATATAATTTACAGTCTAAACCAGATAACATTTTAGAGACTACAAAAAACACTCATAGCTCAGACAAATTGAATGTATAATTTATTACAATAAATTAGAACTCACATTTTTAAAGAGTTTTTCCTTCAACTACCCAAGTTCTTTTGCACACAGATGCAAAATGGAGATGATCACATAAAACCTCTGCATTGGTAATATAAACTAAGAGATAAAAAAGTTTAAAAGTACCTCACAGGTGTTTTCAAATATTTCTGGGATTCCGAATTAAAGACATATATGTCCTTGTTTCATGGTTATAAAATAGAACTAGTGAATACAATTTTAGAATTGATGTTCGATATGAATTTATAATGTCAGTGATCACTGTCCTATATTAGCTGTACTGCAACTGCATTATCACAGAAAGATCTGTCCTTCAAAATTATGTGAATTTTATAAAAAAACTAGCTTGGAACAATAGGATATACTGTAAAAAGGTAACAATAATAATGATAACAATAATAACATCCTTTGAGAAATGTTACATGAATTCCAACATTTAAAATAAATCTGATAGTAATAGGCGACTTTGCCTATAGAGGAACCTGGAGATAGGAGAGAGTATAGGGGTTAAATTGTTCACCTTCCACATGGCTAACTTCTATTAGGCATCAGCAATTTTTAGGGTTATTCAGGGATCACCAGGAGTGCAAAGCCAGAATAAGTCCTAAAAACAACAGTACAGAGGCTGGAGAAATAGAACAGCAATAGGGTGTTTGCCTTGAAAGAACCTGATCCAGGATGGACAGTGGTTCAAATCCCAGCATCCCTTATGGTCCCCCAAGCCTGGAGCGATTTCTGAGCACATAGACAGGAGTAATCCTGGGGCATCACCATGTGTGACCCAAAAATAAAAATAAATTAAAAATCTGACTTTGCAGTTGCACTTTCCCTATCAGATCCAGAGTTTCTAAAACTATGTTAATGCGAAGAAAATAGTAAAATAATATTTGTAACATATTAAGATTTTTTTAGAACTGAACATAGGACAATAATTAGATACTCATAATTTGATCATTTTCTATATGAGAAGTTAAGGTTTAAAAGTATATCTTTTGTTTTAGGCTATATTCTTGCTATCAACTACATTAAGAACTAAAATGATGACTTCATAGCATTTACTAATGTTGAATTTTTCACAGTTACAGGCTTCTGAGGCAGGTATTAGAGTGCACTTATTTTAAAATGTTAGACCTTCAAGGGCATTATGTTTACTTTGGAAAAAGAACTCATGAGTCTTTAATCAGTACCATCGTTAGTTTATTTATAAGAGCAAAGAATATCACAGAAATAGTAATAAGAGCAGAAATAGTAGTCTTTCAAGATGCTACGTCTTTAATGTCCTTACCACGGCTTTGAAGTGTTTTAAATTTGGAAGTGGTATAAAAAACCATGCAGTGTCCCTCTCTCAAATAAACGTATATGCATACTTCACAAAGTATTTGCAACAATATATAACGTGCTCATTTATTTATTTATTTACTTTTGTGCTGCTAACAATGACTGTAGGACATCATATGTTCTAAGAAGGCATTTTACTATGGAACCACCCTGTTCCTGCATGTGTTCTCACAATTTATAAACAGAAATTACTAAATCTAATATAAATAATATATACATGTTAGCAATAATATTATAGAGTAATTTAAATTTTGTACTTTATAACAGATCAGTTTGGGAGGTCATTTCGTTTTGCATGATATTTATTACTATTGCCTAATTTTATTGAAGGGAGTAATTGACAAGTAGGACAGGTATGAAAACCTCAACTCACATGGCTTTAATGATTCCCTCATAGAAGTTTTATTGACAGAGATCAAACTAGCTCTCTCTGAATGCTAATTCTCATTATTACAAATGCTATTCTGTGTCTTTGGTCTGCTTATCAACCTCCTAATTAGTTAAAACTATATTTCATTTCTTTAATATTTTTTCTTGAAATATTTTTAGAACATCTTTTAAAAACAAGTATGCTAATTGACTTTGAGCTAAGTTAATTATTTGGAAAGATACCTATCTGTTGAGTAATTTAGGTAACATATTCATAAGCACATTTTTAAGAAAGGAGGAGAATGCACAGAGAACTCTCATACTTTACTTGATAGTAAAATATCAACTTCAATATATCTATAGATAGTTTAGCATGCAATATGTTATTTATCCCCAAATTGTGAAATAAAGGACATAGAGCTAAGAATATAGGCATAATTCAAGAATTACATAATTCAAGGCTTTAATGTTTAGTTTGCATATGGTAAATCTAAATTTCAGTTCCTGACACAACTTGATTCTAGGTACTTTTGGGTAGCTGTAGTGGCCCCTAGTACTATTTTGTTGTTGTTGTTGTTGTTTGTTTTTTTGCCCACATCTGGTGACACTCAGTGGTTACTCCTGGCTACCGCTCAGAAATAGATCCTGGCTTGGGTACCATATGGGGCTCCTGGGATCAAACCACGGTCTGTCCTAGGTTAGTGCAAGCAAGGCAGTCACCAAACTGCTTGCACCACTGCTCCTGCCTCAAGTATATTTGATCCCTAAAGCACTACATAACCAGATCCTTAGCACAGAACTATGAAGTCTAAAAAATATAAAAAAATATACATCCGTATATGTTTATGTAGGCATATATGTTTATATATATTGTGGTTGATGAGTGCAGATTCCCAAGTATTCTAAACATAGTTCACCTTTAAGTAGAAAAACAGGGCTTTGAATGTGCCAATATTTTTTTTTGTCTTTTTTGTCTTTTTTGTGGTTTTTTTTTTTTTTTTTTTTTTTTTTTTTTTTTTTTTTTTGGCTACACCCGGTGACGCTCAGGGGTTACTCCTGGCTATTTGCTCAGAAGTCGCTTCTGGCAGGCACAGGGGACCATATGGGGAACCGGGGGATCGAACCATGGTCCATCCTAGGTTAGCGCAGGCACCTTATCTCCAGTGCCACCGCCTGGCCAATATTACTCTCTTTTGTTGATTAATAAAAATGTCTGTATTAGACTTTGTTTTTATGCTAACAGTTATGTTACTTTAACCCTGAATAGATATGAGTTCACTTTTGAAAGAAAATATTTGTTGAAATTTAAATATAAATAAACAAGGTATTTCCAAACATTGAAAACAAACTCTTAAAATTACTTATAGAGCTGGGGAAAAATACAGGACAAAGGAAATAAGCCATATTTGAGTCTCCCTTTCATATGGATTCTTCAACATTACTTCAGGTCAAAGTATAACCTCAGTTTCTCCAATTTTTAATGAATATGTCTCTAGTCATCTCCAACAACTCAAGGATCAAATAAAATTGTATATTGTGTCCCCCCAAAAATAAACCACTGGGTCTATAGACCAAGGATCTCCTGGATGTTTCTTGAAAATTTTGATTTTAGGAGATCCACAGCAAACTTATTTATCAAATCCCAATTCTCTTATAATAGTTCCTTATTATCTTCTGTCTAAATCCAGTCTACCTTTACCTTTTTAAAATGTGTTTATTCAATTTCAACCAGTTTACTCTATATTTTTACTTTATTCTACTATATTTTTACTTTTCATTTTGATCAAATAACTTGTTTATGGAAGCAATCAACTTCTATGATTCTGCTTTACTTGTTTTGGGGTAATAGGCTACTTATCTAAGATATATCAAGTACATTTTGTTTCATTTATGATACATCATGTACTATTGTGTACATATTTATAGTACATCGATGTGTCCTAAATTCACTTGACCCCATGATTCTTTTTGGTTTTACTGTCTTTAGGACTGTATCTATATCTCCATTCTTAAATGTAAAAGTTAACCTAAGTAACATAAAATATAACCAGAATATGTTTTAAAACATCATATACTGAACATCTTAGCAAGAATCAATATATGATTACTAGCTATTCATTTTTGCATGTATAATCATCATCAAAAGTGGAATGAAGTTGATATTTAGTAATGCTTCTCCTAAAGAAAGCGGACCAAATAAACAACAGTGAACAACTCAAGTATTCTTGGTGTGCATGTAAAAATAAAAATTCGATCTCTTAAGTATATATTGCAGTCTTGGAGTCTTTCCTGTTTCTATTAAAATGTGTCCATAAATTTATGATAAACTGAAGCTTTAGCATTTAAGTGGATTCATGGTAGCTACCATAATATATAGACTTGCCTGACATGCATATTTAGGTACTAGATAAATGTTATGATATATTGTTATTTTATTATTATATAGTTCATTTGGATAGTATAATAAATTTAATCATCATAGAGCAACACTTTAAAATAATTTATATTTTCTATCTTGAATTTTATTTTTTTATTCTTCTAAAAATATAAAATTATTTCAAAAACATACTTTTACTTTATTCATAAACCAAATTGAACCCTGTGATACAGGTTAAATATACATAAAGACATATTACCTGTTATAAATTTAATACATACTAATTAATAAAAATACTTTACATCCTTAGAAAGACAAAGATAAAATCACAGAATAGATTCCCCAGCAGAAAGTCAAGACAAATTTACTTTTTATTGACTTACACTAGCAAAAATTAGGCAACTGGTTTTATTTGTTTTTAATTGTTGTTGTTTATTTGAATCATAGCCTGTTGTGTTTAAAAGCTACTTCCTGATTGGTGCTTGTGGGAATCATGAAGAACCAATGCTGGGCCTCTAGTATGCAAAGTATGTCCACTAGCCTTTTGATTTATCTCTCTGGCCCAGGTTCATTCATGAATATGAATGATTACTTAGAGTTGAAATAGAACCTCTGAGCTCAACTTTGGCATGCTTTGTAAATAGAAATTATTTTGGTATAATTTGAAAATGGAACATCTGAGGGTAATTAAAGTCAGAATATCAGAATGCACACCTTGCATGCCTGAGCTCCAAGTTTTCTCTCTAACACCACATGCCTTACCACCTCCACTTTACCTGTCAGTTCCAAAGTATAAGTGTTAAAAGAAAGTACTAAAATCACTTGTTCTCTTCTTAGAACACTGGATATCTTCTTTAGTATTTTTTAAATTTTATTGTAATACTATTATTTACTAAGTCATTCATAAAATCATTATTTCAGATATTCTATATTCAATTATCTATCCCATCACCAGTGTGGATTCCCTTTACCAATGTCCCCAATTTCCCACCCACCAACATAGCCTAGGTTCTTGCAATCACAAACAAATTTATTTTATATTTTTTGTTAGAACACAAACAAAAGGAAATGGAATTATCAAAACTTAGATAAATGTAGGTCAATTTGAAATGCTTGTTATATCTCTCCTATGATGTTACTAAATTCGGTGTCTAAAAATTTACTGGGATGTTCTTGATGCTAGTTGGACCTTCTGTGTTACTCTTACAGTGGCCGGCAACCTGCGGCTCGAGAGCCACATGTGGCTCTTTACACTTTTAATTTGGCTTTTCTAGGGCTGGCATGGTGGTGCTAAACGTAAGGTGCTTGCCTTACCTTGCCTGCTCTAGCCTAGTATGGACCTAGGTTTGATCCCCTGGGGTCCCATATGGTCCCGTAAGCCAGGCGCGATTTCTGAACTCATAGCCAGGAGTTATCTCTGAGCATCACCTGGTGTGGCCCCAACAACAAAAACAAAGCAAACAAAAAAAATTTGGGTCCTCTGTGTGCCCGGTGGCCGCTCCAGGAGTCAGAACTCTGCACCTAGCCTCTGTCAATGCGTGCCCTCTGTGCAGCCCCAGTGGCCGGCTCCAAGAGTGTAAGAAGATACCCAGTATCAACCCTAAACAAAGGTGTTCCCCCAATGTCATCCTTTCTTAAACCTCTTCCTTTGATATGTAAAAGTCCACCGAATATGTACTTTTCTCTCTCTCTCTTGACCTGAAGCCTCCCAGTATTGGGAATTCTAGCCTTTTGGGCTAGATGCAGAGTAAAGGTAAAAGACCATGGGTTCCATTATCATCCTTTCCTAGCTTTATTATTTCTTTCCTGCTTGCTACCCTGCTTCTTCAGATCAGGTTGGGTGGGGTTTAGAAATACAGTGCCTGGAGTGATCTTAAAACACATATTTTATTTTGCACAAGAGTGGGCATCTTCCATGAAGGGATTCTCAACCCAGAGTTTTCTTTTCCGTGGATTCTCATGTTTAGAGTATTCATGATTAAAGTTGTGAGCTAATGCTGTTTTTCATATTGATTATGAATTTCTGCATAATGTAAGTGCGAATCAGAAAGGTTTTGCAAGAGTGGAAACATTTCAATATCTCCTCAGACACAACTATCCCAGAATCAGATTCTTTTTTGAACACATCCATCTATGTCTCACTGTAAAAACTACTTGTGAAACTCGCTTGCAGAGAAATATTAAATTCATAGAGAAAATGAACAATGTCAGCCAAATACACAAGCTTAGCTACCCATTCCTTGTCCAACTGGAGATATATAAAGTCAGAGATCTGCTCTCACAGGAACTGCACTACTTCTTCCCTTTTGCCAACAAGGCCAGAGAGCACCCTTCTCCTGAACAGCCACCTCACTTCTTCATGGAGAAGATACTAGTAGTGGGCATCCATACTCTCACCCAGGGTGGTAAATAGCCTGAATTTGGTCACAATTGTGAATTTCACAAATTATCTTTACTGTGTCATCTGTCACAGAGTTTATTTCAGCAGGGAGTTTTTTTTTTTTTGAATCCAGTCTATCATACAATGAGTGGATACAATGTACGGGCGTGCAATTTCTGTTTCCTGTGACTACACAAAAACACTGAGCCATGCATCATCTGTACATACATCAACACAGCAGATTATTATTCTGAGTGAAATGAGTCAGAAGGAGAGGTGTAGACACAGAATAATCATTTGTGTAATATGAGAATAATAAATGGCACTATGGTAATAATATCTAGAGAAAATAGGGATGAGAGACAGGAGGACTAGTTCATGATAGGAAACTTGCCATAAAAAGTGGTAAGTTCAGTTAAAATATAGAAAGGTACATTATGACATTGATAGTTGGAACATATCACTCTGGACAAGAACTGGATGCTGAAAATGGATAAGTGACATGCATAATACCCTTTAATTAACAATATTGCAAACCAGGGTATCATAAAGGAAATTTTGCAAACCTCAGTGTCATAAAGGAAAAGAGAGACAGAGTAAAAAGCAAAATGCCTGCCCCTGACATAGGCAGATGAGGGTGAAGAGGAAGGAAAGAAAAGACATTGTTGGTGGGGAAAGTACACTGGTGAAGGGTGGTGTACATTCTATGATTGAAACTCAAGTATGAATAATTTTCTAACAATATGCTAAATAAAAAATTATTTTTAAAATGTTTCAGGCACTCTATCATAATTCCTTTATGATATATCATATGCCTTTAACAAAGTGCCGTTTTTGTTTTTGTGTGTATTTCACTTTGGTTTCTTGCAGCACACACTAAAGTGTCAATAGATTTTTTTTTTTCCTTTCAGTGAAATCACTACTTTTCTCTGGAACACTGTCCTTGCTTTTAAAGATTGTTAAAAGGTTTTTCTCTTTTGCCTGATTCATCTCCTTATTATAGGGTTTCAAATTTTCAGCACACTTTAGTTTTCAAAAGGAAATGTTTGAAACGTTTTGCTTACTTTTTATCAGAAATCAAAGCATTTTTCCTGGAGAAGGGTATTTACTATGCAGAATTAACAAACAATCAGTGGATTCAAAAACTGTATTTCATGGTGGATGTTACTTTACATCTAAATCAGCTTAATCATAAACTACAGGGGAAAAGAAACACAATTTTTTCAATGTTAGAAGAAGTTATTTCATTTGAAAACAAATTATCTGATTTTGCTCAAGACTTTGACAGAGAAACTTTGATTCACCTTCCAAGACTGTTGCAACATCGCCAAGAAAATAATTCTGATATTGACATTACCTATTTTAAAACAGCACTTTTAAGTATGAGGGAAGTTTTTCTCAAGAGGTTTCAGGAGTTCAGAAACAGCAAAGCAACATTG
>PVKC010012501.1:0-23716 GCA_004027635.1 Crocidura indochinensis
TATCCTGCATTGAAGTCAGGATGGCATAGAGTGTCCTCTAATTTCAACTCACAATTAAAGGGCAATTCAGAAAGCCCTGTCCAGTATGCAGGTCGTTGTTGTTGTTGTTTAAATCTTTTCAGTGTTAAGGGAAGACTCTTTTGAGTAGATCGATGTCAGAGCAGCAGTAGGGTCTTCCCTGGTAGAGGATTGCTTCCAGGTGATGTCATAGACAATTTTGGATGTTTCATAGATGGCTTCCCTGGTTCAGGGGTGAATAGAGAATGCCCATACTTCTGAGGCCTGTGCCAAATCATCATGTCAATGTTCAGGGTGTAAGGTCCCTTTGCACTACAAGATTTGTGTGTTCCTATCTCTATTAAATAAGAACTTATTTGTATGTATAGTATTTTCCCTTTTAATGTGCGTATGCAAACAAGGAATAATGCCACGTGGCATTATCAGCGCATAAGGGGGCTGCAAGAACAAGTCCAACAATCCCCGTGACTTGGTTCAAACATAAGCATTAAACTGACTCTATCACCAAAATTCCTTATTGAACAGTTCACAAAGATAAGAAAAGATAAAAAGTGGGGAAAATAAACAATCTAACTTAAGACAGTGGACACAATAGTCACCATTTAAGGGGATATTCAATAATAGTTATAGCAGTTGAGTGTTTGCCTTGGGGGGCATATCTGGCAATTCTCAAGGGTTATTCCTGGATCTGCATGCAGGTATCACTCCTGGTGATATTTATGGGGCCATGTGCTTAGAAATCTCACCTGGCATGCTGGGGGATCCTCTGGGATTCTGGGAATCGAATTGGAGTTCATCTTGGGTCGGCCTTGTGCAAGGCAAATGCCCTACCACTGTGCTACCACTCTAGCCCCTAGAATGAGATACAGTCACTGCTACAACATCATCTACAAAGCCCAGGGCATGGCCTTCATCCTGAAATCTTACTCCCAGTACTGAGATAAATTCATTATCCTTTACAAAGGAGGAGACGTGAACTATTTTTTCCCAAAGCCCCATATAGCAAAAAGTGACAGAGGAAGGAACTGGGACTGTAATCAAAGAACTAGCACTATTGGGCTTTAAATCTCCAAAAATTTCCAGGAATAGCTACAAGACAAATCGAGATTGAGTGTCTACTGACCATCCTCAGTACCAAGGCCAGATCCCCAAGCCAAGGCTTTTCAGGTTTAAGACCTAAAAGTCCCTGAGAATATCAACACAGTAAGTAACAGGGAAATCTTTTAAACATTTTTCCCAGCTGCACATTTGAATATGTAAAACAGTCATAGCTATAGGCAAAGAGGGATAATTGAACCAATCAATTGTCTGGACAGTTTTGCAAATTAAAGGTAACATTTAAAGCCTTGATTGCAGGTGAAAGTTTTCCCAAAAGTAAATTGCAATAAAGAGAGAATTTTACTTGATCTACAGAGGTCCACCCATCTGGTGTCACAAAAACTCCTCCCTCTATGGGATGTCTCAAAGGCCACAACACAAGCTGTGGGTTTTGTTAGACCACCAGGCAAAGTCATGGGTTGTGTCCTGTGTGTGGGCTCTGCTCCAAATAAGGAGCATCATTTGGACCCTCTACACTCGGGTCCTGGCAAATCACTACTGCTTTCCCAACCCCTGGTGGCAAAGTGTGATAACTATGTGCGTCAAGATAAGAAATGTTAACAACGACCTGCTTACAGAACAGGGTTCTCTGCATTGCCCTTTCATTGTGAGGTGAAACGAGAGGACATTCTGCACCGTCCTGATTGCAATATAGGATATGCAGATTCCAGGATCTTTAATACAGAAACATGATACCAACAACAGAGACTGTTTGAAAAATGAAAGTGTATTGGCACTACAGACAATGACCTGGATTGGACAAAGTAGTTTGCCTGGAGCCTAGAGTTAGTCTTATGCCAGGAAACTTCAGGGGTAGCGTCTCCTTGTATTTAGGCCAAAGCTTTTCCTTTCCATGTCCCTCATATTTTGGTGGGCCTATGCAAACAATAATTACCACTCTAACACCATTTTTACTGTGCTCCTTTGACTCTAATCCTTAAGAAAAGCAGCCCACTTAAACTTTTGAGGTTAACTTAAACTAATATGCTTGTGCATGGAAATGTAAAAAAGTTCTTTGCCTTCAATGTTTAAGTAGTTGCATAAGTTTTATGTCTTTAGATTGCTTTGTGTGCTGCTAAGAAATGTTATGTACTACAATCTGGGCACTTGAGGGCCAAAGTAATCGTACATGGGTTTTGTTTTATTTTTCTTCATGTTCATTGGCTGAAAGTTCAAAGTTAAGATATCAGCAATGGGACTACTGAGAATTCTGTTTATGGGTGATTGTCCTTCCACTGCAACTTTACCTTGTCCTCTTTCTTTGCATCTTTGTTCTCATAATGAAAAATAAAAAATTATTTAAAAAAAAGATTAGATATTTTAGCGAGGGGCTGGAGAGATAGCATGGAGGTAGAGTTTTTGCCTTGCATGCAGAAGGACGGAGGTTTGAATCCTGGCATCCCACATGGTCCCCCAAGCATGCCAGGAGCGATTTCTGAGCGTAGAGCCAGGAGGGAACCCCTGAGTGCTGCCTTGTGTGACCCGAAAACCAAATAAATAAATAAATTAATTAATTAATTAAAAAATATATATCTCCCTGGATGGATAGCACAGTGGTAAGGTCGCTGTCTTGCACGCAGACAACACACAACAGGCCCCGGTTCGAATCCCAGCATCCCATCTGGTCCCCCAAGCCTGCCAGGATCAACTTCTGAGCATCGAGTCAGGAGTTACCCCTGAGCACCGACGGGTGTGACCTCCCTCCCAAAAAAAAGTATCTCATTCCATTGCAAATTTACCCCAAACTAAGAATGGCATCCCCAACATTATATTGCGGTTTAACTTTCTACTCTGAAAACTGGGTGCTGGGTATATGATGTAGCTCTCTACTCAGAGGACAAAGAATAACATTGCTTTCGGGGAGTGACGCTGTTGTTTAAGATCTAAATAGAAGGGAAAGAGGAGGAAGTTTTCACTCATTATAGATGTTGTATGAATAAAATTTAAGATTTTATTTCCCTCATGCAACCCCAAAAGATCAGTTTCATTATTCCTTTTACAGACTGGGGAAGTGGGCCTAAGAACCGCCTGCTAACTTGACCCCCAGTCCTAGGCTGTGAAGCATGCATTTTTTGTTTGTTTGCTTGTTTGTTTATTTATTTTGTTTTGGGGTCACAACCAGCAGCGCTCAGGGGTTACTCATAGCTCTAGGTTCAGAAATCACTCCTGGCAGGCTCAAGGGACTATATGGGATGCTGGGATTCAAACCACCGACCTTCTGTATGCAAGGCAAAAAAGCCTTACCTCCATGCTATCTCTCTGGCCCTGAAGCATGCATTTTCAGCATGTTCTTTGCCTCCAAACCTTTGCTTTTTGGACTGCAGCTTTGCCTTATAAGTTCAGGTTTTTTCTATCGATGCATCCTTTAATGAGATAGCACTATGTAATCTTGAGGCATTGGTTTTTGGAAAAACACTGTTCAATTGAGTCTCAATTTCTACTGTGGCCTTTAGTTCAGGTTTCCTGGTATAATCACACCTCCTCTTTTATGTATAACACTTAAACCCTTTGTTTAATCACTGAATAATCTGTTTTTCCATATAGAAAGGAAAGGTATAAAT
The DNA here is from genome assembly GCA_004027635.1 of Crocidura indochinensis. NCBI lineage: Eukaryota > Metazoa > Chordata > Mammalia > Eulipotyphla > Soricidae > Crocidura > Crocidura indochinensis. Next base: position 3,678 of record PVKC010012501.1, read on the forward strand.
TATATGATGTTAATACTTTACCCATAACATAACTACTTTTTCATCTTAACCAAAGGAAATTCAAAATGCAACAAGAGCTAAACTCTGATCCTCATTCTGAAATTTAAAGGTTCCCATTTCAGACCATTCCTGGGGGGATTAATGGTCCATAAAAGATGATACAATTTGCTTAATTGCCCCCCAAGTTATCACGACTAATACAGAATTTTAATAGACAGCCATTAATGTCTTTAGCCCCGTCTAGATGAATCGCTATCTCTAGGCAAAAAAATAGCTTCTTCAAAATAAGCTAAACGGTCCCCTGGCCACGGTGATTAACGATAACAATGGCTCGTTTAGAAAATGTTTTGGGAAATTAAAAAGTTGAGAGATAGTCCGTTGGTTCTGCAGGCTACTAAAAATAAAGGCAAGAAGGGGGGCACCAAGAGCACCCAGCTCACAGAGTAATTAATTCTGTTTTTTTCCCTGGTCAGCACAAGCCACAGCATTTGAGATCCATGAAGTCTGGTTTAGGGGCCAGAGCTGTGTGCTCTGAAGGAATGAGTGTCCTGAGGAGATTTTTCCACAGAAGGAGATTTTGTGCTGTTTGTTCTCCAGATCACTGAAAAACACCCATTATTTCCAGTGACTTGGTGTTTTCTCTTGGCTAGGAGTTTAGACATGAACTAATTTGTTTATTTACTTATTTATTGGTTTTGGGGGCCACACCCATTTGATACTCAGGGGTTACTCCTGGGTAAGTGCTCAGAAATTGCCCCTGGCTTGGGGGGACCATATGGGATGCCTGGATCGAACCGCGGTCCTTCCTTGGCTAGCGCTTGCAAGACAGACACCTTACCTCTAGCGCCACCTCACCAGCCCCGACATGAACTAATTTAAAGCTGTATTCTGGGACCAGAGTGATAACACAGCAGTAGGGTGTTTGTCTTGCATATGGTCCACCTGGGATAGACCCAGGTTCGATTCCCAGCATCCCATATAGACTTCTGAGCCTGCCAGGAGAGATTTCTGAGTGCAGAGCCAGGAGGAACCCCTGGTCTCTCTCTCTCTATCTCTATCTCTCTCTCTCTCTCTCTCTCTCTCTCTCTCTCTCTCTCTCTCTCTCTCTCTCGTCTCTTCCCCCCTCACACACACAGACACACATACGCGCGCGCACACACACTCACCAACAAAACCAAAAAGAAAAAAATAATACAATTCCCTTACCTCTTTTTGCATGATATTTATCAGTCTTATTTTTCAGATATTTTTTTCCTTCCAAGAATATGTTAAACACCAAATATAAAAGCATAAACTTCTTATTGTCCCTTTAATGTCTGTAGAATCTATAAAGTATCAGTGTGGTGTAATTCCTGTTCTCATTCCTGATACTGGTGTTTTGTTTTTGGAGTTTTTTTTTTCTTTGGGGGCCACACCCGGTAGCACTCAGGGGTTCCTCCTGGCTCTGGGCTCAGAAATCGCTCTTGGCAGGCTCAGGGGACCATATTGGATGCTGGGATTCGAACCACCATCCTTCTGCATGCAAGGCAAACACCTTATCTCCATGCTATCTCTCCAACCCCGATACTGCTGTTCTCTGTCTTTCCTTTCTCTCTTTATTGGGTATGAAGAGATGTTGTCCTCCCAAGATCAAAGACCCAATAATGGGTAGTCAGTCTCAGCAATATTTAGGCAATGAAGCCATATATTCTCTAGTAGGACACAGTGATGGGCTTTTTAAATATTTTGCTCCTCTGCCTATAAATTTATCATTTTTATCAATTTTCTAACAGAAGCCACTTTTAGTTCCAGCTGCTTTTCCTATATTATTATTTTTGTTTGTAACTTTTATTATTTCTTGCTTTGTTTACTTTGGGTTTTCATTGCACTTCAGTGTTTGCTTTGGTTCAGTTCGATTGGGGTGTGTGAGGGGGTCCAATTCATTGGTGTTTAGGCCTTTCTCTTGGTTCTCTACTCAATCATCACTCCTTACAGACCTCAGGGAATGACAGACGGTGCTGAGAATTGAACCAGGGTTGGGCACATGTAAAGCAACTGCCTTCTCGCAGGCCCCACTTTCTTTTCTTATGTACATATGTCTACATGCAGTTGTATGTAATATACAATATGTAATATATAGAGATTAATGGATGCATATTGGGGCCACACCTAGTTGTGCTCGAGCAATGCTGCCCTAGACCCTACTCAATGAATGCTTGACTTATGCTGTTGATGTTGAGGACTACCAAGATCATACCTAGAGGCCCTTGGGAAGTCACGTCGTGCTAAGGATTGTATTCGGAGTCTCACACATAATAGAAATATGTTCCATCACTTTTTTTTTTTTTTTTGGTTTTTGGGCCACACCCGGTGACGCTCAGGGGTTACTCCTGGCTATGCGCTCAGAAGTCGCTCCTGGCTTGAGGGACCATATGGGAAACTGGGGGATAGAACAGCGGTCCGTCCTAGGCTAGCGCAGGCAAGGCAGGCACCTTACCTCCAGCGCCACCGCCCGGCCCCATGTTCCATCACTTTTAACCATCCCAGTCTCTTTTTCTATTATTTTAAAGATAAGTGTGTACATCATCCGCTAAGAACTTCCTTCCTCAGAGTGGATCAGCCATTGGACCACACCCAGCAGTGCTCTGGGCTTACTCTTGGCTCTGTGCTCAGGTGTCACTCCTAGCAGGACTCGTGGTCCTGTCTATGGTGCCGGGGATAGAGTAGGTCAGCTCTATCTGCTGTCCTCTCTCCTCAGCCCACCCTAGAAGTCATCTCTATCTCTGGTCTCCCTTCAAGGTTTCTTTACTTTCATATTGACCATTATCTTGTCTTTCTTTAAAAGTTTCCCATTTTATGGAGTCTTTCCCACCTATGCACACACTCTCAACCAATCTGTTTTCCACTTTGGCCCTTTTGTAAAATAAATTAACTGGGGGGGGGGGGGAGGCAGGGAGATAGCTCAGTTGGCTGAGCATGTTTTGCAAGTGGGGGCCCAGACTCCATCTCCAATTCCATGTATTTCCCTGAGAGCTCCTGGGAATGACCCCAGACCAATGAGCCAGGAGTAATCCCCAGGTACCACAGGGCATAGCTTGAGAAACAAAAAGGAGAGAGAAAAAAATGACCTTGTATTTACTTTCTATGCTTTTCTATGCTTAGCTTTACATGTTGGAGATCCATGTTGGTGTATATGGCTATTACTAACTTACTTCCAACTGCATAAAATTATTTTCAAAGTATACAGATAGATAGTAATGTATCCATCCCCCTACTGACAGCCGTTTGGAGAGTTCCCAATGATTTTACAGTAGTGAATGATTCTGCAGTGGAGAATTTTATATGTATAAATAATAACTACAGTGGTAAAGTTCAGAGCCTGGGTTCAAACTCAGGTCCCTGGCCTCTAAGTCTTGTGTTTCTGTTGCAGTAAAGAATTCAAAACGTGAGTCTTAGCTCACATACACTCTAGAAACCAGGCCAGATTTGCATGGATCTTCAAAATCTCCTGGATTTTGTCTTTTAATGTTGTTTTTAATCATTACTGCTAATGACTTTTGGTTTTGTTTGTTTTGTTTTGGGGTCACACCCAGCAGCGCTCAGGGATTACTCCTGGCTCTCGTTCAGAAATGACTCCCGACAGGCTCGGGGAACATGTGGGTTGCCAGGATTCAAACCGCTGTCCTTCTGCATGCAAGGCAAATGCCCTACTTCCACGCTCTCTCTCTCTCCAGCCCCCTACTGCTAATGACTTTTAATGGCAGCCCATTATCTCAAAAAGCCTATGATGTGTGTTGAATACCTATTTTCAGTATACCCCACCCCATTTAAAAACTTGTAAACTATGTTGGAGTAAGGGAATTCTTTTTGCATGGTATCACTGCTTTTTTAGTTAATCTTCTTCTGAAGGTGTCCCAGCAGTGAATTTTTCCAAAACAAAACTATAGATTCCGTTAACATACAGCATACACCAAGTTCTGACTATATGGCATGAGAAATTTTACTGCTGAAATACACAAAGTAATCCTGACCAAGTAAGTAGTCATTGCTTCCTTAGAAATCATAAATCTTTGGAGACTATAATAAAAGTTAAGAGTCTCAATATCTAAGGTGGCTCACCAGGAAAATAAATATATATATACACATTATTCATATTCAAAAATAAGGGTAAACATTCTCTTAAATTCATCTAACAGTTTTTTTGATTGTTTTGTTTTGGGGGCCATACCTGGTGACATTAAGGTGTTTCTTCTGGCTATGAGCTCAGAAATTCTGATTTGATTTCCACGATGCTCATCCTGTGTCCTTAAAATAATCCCCAGTTCACGGACATCACAGAACCACATGTATAAAGTAACAAAATTTTTCTTGTATAACTAAAAAGGAAAAAGTGGGATCTTAAGGGTAGCCCAGCAGTAGGGCATTTGCCTTGCACGCAGCAGATCCAGGATGGATGGACCTGGTTCAATCCCTGATGTCCCATATGATCCTGAGCCAGGAGTAATGATTTCTGAGTGCATAGCCAGGAGTAACCGCATATGGGACACCAGGGGATAGAACCTCGGTCAGTCCTAGGCTAGACCTAGACTCCCTAGTCCTAGGCAGACGCCTTACCCCACAAAAGAAGATGGTTTCCTTCTTCCTTTATTACCCATACATCAAGGTACTTTGCCTGTTTTTCCTGCAACTATTAGAAGTCCAGTGTTCAATATTCAACATACAAGGTTTAAAACCTACTTATGTATGTGTAACAATGTTGGTTTTCATTTCATTTTATAAGCCAAAGATCAGAAAGACTGTACAATGATTACTGAACTGTTTCTTCATAAAATTGATTTAAAAATAAAATAGGTAAAACTTATTATCTTTGTTTTGGGGTCACATCTAGCTGTACCCTTCAATGAAGAATCACTCATGGCAGAATAGGGGGGAACTGTATGGAGTGCCAGGAATCTAACCTGGATTTGGTCTCCATAAAGTGAGTACCTTCACCCATATATTCTCTTTCCAGACCCCAATTGTTCATTTTTTTAAACTTTCATTTAGAGTGTTGCTTCTAATCCTATCATCTCGTGAAAAGCATTTTGTTTGGAATTTATATTAATTTTAAAATGTAACTAAGCACGGCTGTCACTTTGAAGCTATATATTTATACTAATGCACATGGAATAATTTTAGCCTTGCATCTTCAACTTGTACTGAAAATGAATGCAATCCATTTTGATAATGCTCCTAGTAAATGTTATTACTCAATAAACTTTCATGAAATGTTGAATATCAAACTATACAAGCAATATTTCTGATAATATTTCCTCCTGGTGTGCTGCTTGTATTTTTCTTTCTTTTGAAATTCTGATTTGATTTCCACGATGCTCATCCTGTGTCCTTAAAATAATCCCCAGTTCACGGACATCACAGAACCACATGTATAAAGTAACAAAATTTTTCTTGTATAACTAAAAAGGAAAAAGTGGGATCTTAAGGGTAGCTCAGCGGTAGGGCATTTGCCTTTCACGCAGCAGATTCAGGATGGATGGTCCAAAGCCAGGAGTAATGATTTCTGAGCGCATAGCCAGGAGTAACCCCTGAGTGTCACCGGGTATGGCCCCAAAACAAAAACAAAAAGACTAAAGTGGAATCTTAAGTCTTAAAAAGCTATCCAGAACAGACGTTGAGTCTAGAAAAATATAGTCTGCCTATTATTTTCCTTATTTCAGAGTAATATCAATTAGCTTTATTAAAATAGAGAATCTTCAAGGCTACTTCAAAATAGTTTTAGAAGAGGTACTCATGACAATTGATCTAACAGACACAATATGGTTCTATTCATCTCTATCACACTACAGAAAATGATTTTACATGAATGAAAAAGAAATCCAAAAGGAATGAGGTTTTTCTGAGGAATTTTCATGGAAATGCCAATGGATTTTAGAAGTAGCCAAAGCACAAATAAGAAAATATGTTAATATGCACTTTTTACTTGATTGGGGGGGGGGGTTGTTCTTTGGCTTTGTTCAAAGAGAGGGAATCTTGTTCATGTGGTTTTTTTTTTTTCTCCTGCACTTTAAAGAAACTCCTTAAAATTCAAGCTTTGGCCATCAATGAAAGTTTCAGAGATCTTCATGAAGTGGTTTGAAAATAAATGGTCCCTGATGTGTATCCAAATATTCCCGGCAACTCAGGGTACATTAAGTAAAACAACAGATCTACAAAAGGTACAAATTATATACATTTATTTTTAATAATTTTAAATAACACTCTTGTATAAATTCTTTCATATATTCAAATCATACACAAATTAGAAATGCATCATGAAGCCTAGTCGCACAGCATACGTCTGCAATATGCTTTTAAAATTTATGTTAGAACTTTAGTGACATAAGTGTAAGTTTAATGTTTCAGAAACATTCCCTAATTGTTTGGGCTGACATTTAATGTGTTAGCGCTTGTGCGTAGCATAAAAACAAAACTTTAAATTATTCCACTTTTGGACTGAGACTGGAAGCCTTGGGCTCTCTCTCTTTCTCTTTCTACTGTCTAGGGCTTTTGTTTCAGAGTTGTATCTGCATAAGTAAAAAGTTAAGAAAGAATCCCAACTACCTTTGAAAAGGCATCATTCAACTTATAACATTTAAATGCTCCATATCTTTTATTCCTTTTGCTATTACTTGACTTCTTTGGGTGAATCAATGTGTTTTTTTTTTTTTATGCTTTTTACCCCTTGGCCAAGACTCTGGATCAAGGTTAAAGCAAAAAAAAATTGATTTGATCTCCCACAGTCCCCCCCCCCCAAAAATCAAACTCATTTTGGCACCCCAAATCCTTTCTATCAAGAACATCTCAACAGACCTTTTGTGTGTGTGTGTGTGTGGTGGATGAGATCAAACCTCTTTTTCTTGCTCTAACAAGACACTGAGTTGCCTTTATTTCTCCAAGCTTCGTTTGGGGCCATATCTGGCTATACTCAGGGCTTATTCCTCGGTCTGTGCTCATGCAGCACTCCTAACGGGGCTTTAGGAACCTCATAAGGTGCTGGGATTAAACCCAGGTTTGCCACATGCAAGACAATCACTAGGGCCCCCACTCTTTTCATTTTTAGAGGACGCAGAAAGTTGTATAAATTCAACTCCTACTTACATACTCAAAATACAAGCAGGGAATGTCCATTCTAAACGGTATTATGTTTACCGTGTGACCTACAAGAAATATCCATCTGCAGCCAATGCTCTTAGAATCCTGTTTTTATGTTAAAAGGAAGTCCTACTGTGTAACTCTTTGCCTCCAAGACATTATGAGTAGGGGTAAGTGTCCTCAAAGCACTCAGATGATCACAGTGAGCTAGAAGGTCAGTAAGTATTAATAACAAATGTTCCTGGGAGTATGGGAGTTAGGAAGTAGCCAAGTTATTTCAGATATATATGTACATATACATACATACATATTCCCTTATCATGGCTGTTCTGTTCTCTTCCTTTTTCTGTGAACAATGTCACCATCTGCATACTTTCCTAAATTTCAGGTATCCCTAAGATTTACACATTAAGTCCGTAGGACCTTAGTATACGTGAGATTTGGGTTTTGTTTTCTTCTTCTCTAAAACTGGAGAAATTCCATCAACAAGTAGCTCCTGGGAGGTAGAGGGAAATAAGGGGCCAGAGATATGATTAACAGTTACCTAGGATACATGCCAGGAATGCATGAGGGCTTAACTATAATGAGTTAGTGAGACGAAAAGTACCACAAAAGCAGTTGCTGTCATTTGTCAGTAATATTCACACTAGCTTTACTTATTAGAAAACAAACATTTTTCTAATTCTTAGATAAAAATTCTTCCAACATTAGGCTCGCAGATGGACTGCTGGGATCCTGGCGCTGAACACCATGGTTCCCAGGATCCACATCCTTGCAGGAATAACTATCACTTAACTCATTTGCGACTTATTTCCAGTTCAGAAAAAGAACAGAATTATTTCCACAAGCCAAAAGTGCAGAGGACACTAAATTCTTACTTCGGACCAGTCTTTTAAAACTTGATTTTTGTTTTCCATTGGCAAAAAAGTTAAGAACATGATCTAGGAGCTTGATAAGAAGTTGTTAAAGATAATAGTTCTCTGTGATTCAAATTCTGCAGTGCTTTTTAAAGGTTGTTGCAAGGAAGTTTTACACCAATGGCCTTCAACCCCCATCTATAGATAGTTACCAGTGAGCAGGTGTAGGAAGGCTGAAAACCATATGTGGACAAGGGAGGAGCACGGGTGCATGTGTCAAAGGGCTAAAGAACACATGGTCAGAATCTAAACTATCTATTCTTTCTTCTCCATCACCACAAAACTCCCTTTCTCTATTGGGTTAATTTACACTACATAAACATATCCTTCTCAACATCCTCAATTTCTGACTTTGAGGAGTTGGCAATCAGGACTGAGTCTTTGCACAGCTCCCCAAAATTGTGTCATGCAGAGCTTCTAGATGACAAGACAAGCACTGGGGAATGCAAGTTTTCTGTTCCATGACTTAAATAAAGCTAAATCTAGTAGGTTTTTTTTCCCTTCTAATCACCAATACTTGCTTCAGATAGCAATCCTCCTGTGCTCTTTTAACGAAGTCCTTTCTAGCTGTGGGACCCTTGATTGCACCTTGTACTTAAGGAACTCAAAAATAGTCACAAATGTGACTCTTCCTCCCAGCCTTCTGATGCCCATACTTAGGAAATTTTTGCATGAAAGAATAAGAACTTCAAGAGTTAAGTGTCCCAATTCCACGCCTAATAATAAAGCCTTGAACAAGGCCTAATGTCCCCTCTAAACTGCTTCTTTAATTATATTTTGAGGGGACCACTGATGAAAAATGAAAGACTAACACATGGGAAAATACATTGAAACTGCAAGGAGCTGTAGATATATCGACCGATTTCAACATAGCTTGGTGTGATGTCATCTCCAATCTTATGAACCCCCACATCACCTGAGCAGTATATTACCCGCCTGCCCATTCTCCAGAGTATCAATGTTCAAACTCTGAGAACAATTTATGTGTCTCCTAGAAAATGATAGCCAAAGCCCAGTGTTTTTTCCTCTGGGGAAGTTAGGTAGCTTTGTCAATTTGGATTTCCTAGGTCTAACCTAGTAAGTGTTTTTTATTATTCTAATAAATGGACAGTTTGCTGTTCCATCTTATAAATACCTGCATTTTATTTTTGTATTTCCTGCCTTACTTATAATCTGTCATTATTATGAGATGGGAACAGTAGAGGAACTCTAGGAAAACCTGCATCTAAAACCAAGATTAATAGACCCAGCCACTAAACAGCTGCCCTCTAAGAGAACAAAAAGATAGAGAATTGTAGCAAGGAGAGAGGTGGCACAGATCTGGTGTGTGAGTGCCAGACTTTGTGCAACTAGGGCAGGTGTATGGGGGGAGTTATAAATATTTCACCGACATAAAAAGATGGGGTCCCACATGATCTGATCTGATGAATTTATTTTGAAATGAAAATATTTCTAATTCCTTTGGAAGACTTTCATTTACATGTAACCCCCATGTTTTAAATGAAGATATGTCCTATGTTAATCTCTGTAAGATACACAGAGAGGCTAATGACTACGTTGGCGAGTAGATTGGAGAGTGCAGCCTGTGTCCCACCTTATCATCAATGACAAAAATCTATTGCTTGAATCTATAGTCCGTCAAAGAACATGGAGAAAGGGAAAGAAAAATTAGAAACATTCAACCTCTTATAAATTTCAACTATGTCCAAACAGGGACGAAAAATGACCTCTGCTGACCAGAGTCCCAGCTCTAGCAAAATTGTCATCTATTTTACAACATTTTAACCAAGCCCTGCATTTTTTTTACAATGCTATTAACTGCTGTACAAATACATTCTAAATGATAAAATATGACATGATTTTTTTTTACAAATAGATACAAATACAATAATGCTACATTAATTATATACACCTTGTTTATCTTGAGGCAGGAAAAACAGTCCTCACTTTCAATTTGTCATTCACACTGAGAACCGAAGGAGGTCCATCAGCTTTCGGTTCCCAGTGTTGTTTTTCTTTATCTATTATTAGAAGCTTATCATTCTGTGCTTTAATCTCATAACTGAGCCAAAATTCTGGAAGGAGAAGTCAAGCCCTTCTAAAAAGTATGGAACTTTCTGTACCTGTCTTAGAAACCATAAAGATTATTTCCTGGGATATAGACCAGACATCAGCTTTTCCTCAAAGCTGATATTCCTTTAGTTCAACAAAATGAGTATCATTCCTAACCCTCCTTTAAAAAATAGTTTCAGGAATGGAGGTGCAGTCTTCTAGAAGCCTTTGTTTCCCCTCCATCCACATCCATGATTCCATTTATCACTGACTTGATGGCTCCGTCCCCAGGAATTTATCTGGAGGTCAAAGCGGGTTTGGACTACATTTATGGAGTTCGGCCTGTCTAAAACATCCCACGTGGTTTAATACAAAAATATACTTTAGGTTAAGTCCTTGCTGACAGTCAACACTCCAGGTCTTTGTGGGACTCAGAGTAATAAGAGTAAGTGCATTACAAATAAGTGCCTGAAAATTGCAGAGGCACTATACATGCCTTGGCTTGCTCAGCAAACTCTACCCAGGCTTTGTCTGGCCCCTGGGCCCAGGCTCTTACTTAGTGTAAGAGCGAACAATCCAGGAGAAGGGTTCTAGCCCCTCAGGCTTTGTAGTTGTGTATGGGCGTCGTCAGCGTTAGCTGCCCATTGGGAGCCACTTCGTTGGCGTCATCTTCCAATAAACCCGAGACATCTGCATTGGGAATGCTGTCGTGGTAGCTGCTGAAACTGATATTGTCTTCCTTTAGCTCGATGGTCCAAAAGGGGGCGTTGAGCTTTCGGTTTTGGTATTCCCGGTACATATACACGGCCCCCACGAACCCCATCAGCAGCACCACCACAATGATGATGACTGTCAGGATGATGATGTTAAACTGGGTCCATGAGACATCAGCCAGAGCTGACGTGCTGTTCTCGGAAGAGCTTACGGGATAGATAGTCTGCAGGGTGGTGAGGATGAGTGTACTATTGGTAACAGGGGTGGGCACTGATGTGGTCAAGGAAGCATTGGAAACCAAAATGGTAGAACCTTCGGGTGTTGGAACAATAACTTCTGAAAATAAAAACAGAGAATGAAATGTAGAAGACAAAACTGTCTAGTTTTGAGAAACAATAAAAGAAATACACATGGGAGTGGAAACTGACATGGGATGTTGACATGGTATTCTGTTTAAAGGAGTGCAAGTTAAAAATAATTTTGGAAGAACTATGCTAAAAGGAATTGAGGCTAAAGTGCTAGAATGTTACAAATAGGACTGCTGTCCAAAGTGTGTAATATTCATATAAATCTTTGGGGGAATTTCTAATATTGGATTTCTAATATTTTCCTTATTTACCCTTAAAAAGATTTCAGAAAAAAAATCTTGCAAAGGCAGCAACTATGGCAGTCACAACTGAATAAAACCCTTGGCTAAAAGTTACAGGGACCAAGGACAATCAAGTAAAAAATTTTTTTTCAACATTCTTGATGGCATTTCATATGGAAAATTTCTCTTGAAAGGAGAAAAAAATAGAAAGAGCATATTTCTAGTTACTTTTGGAAAGCACGATTCAATTGTCCAAAATTGATATATGTCAAAAGGAAAAATATCCTTCCTCTAACTGCACAAGTAGTGATGCCCCCTGTGTGTCTGGCAATTTGATAATGGAGGTGTTATATTTTATATTTCTATTGCAGCATAGCTCAGTGGAAATAAGAAAGGAATCAAGTAGGAAATATATGGCTAGAAATAACTAAGTCAATCCTCTTAAAGATCCATGTTCCTCTTTAAAATAGGAAGAAGAATAACAACATCTTGCAGAGTTCTTGGGGAGCATTAAGTGAGATAGTGTGTTTTCAATCACCTGTCTGGGGACCAAGTGCTGGCCCATTTTATACTTACAGTGTTTAGCACAAGATAGGTAATAAAAAAATGAGAACTATTCTCACAGTTTATCACCACAGTTAGCCACATCCATCTATCCTAAAGAGAGACATTTTGATATGATACAAGAGAGCTAACTAGAAAAATCTTCCCAGTCCAGGGATCTAGGTATTGACAATATAAGCCTCCAAAAGCAAAAGAGAATGTTGTGTCTAGGCTAGTGATTGGTTTAATCTGAGGCCTTCAGTTTGATCACAACTGAATAAGAATATAAAGAAAAATGTGGCCTTAGAGCCATAGTTCAGCAGATAGGAATTTGGGTGTGCAAATCTGAGTTTGATCCCAGATGCAGAGCAAGGAACAAGCCCTTACCATCGCAGGATGTGAGAAAGAAGTTTGAATAAAAAAGGAAGGAAAAAGAGAAGGAGAGGAAGGATGGAACAAAGAAAGGAGGGAAGGAAAGGATGAATCAAGGGAGGAAGGAGAAAAAGGAGAAGGGAGGGGAGGAAGGAGAGTTGGAAGGAAAGGAAGAAAGGAGAGAGGAAAGGAAGGAGTAAAGTGAGGAGGGAAGTAAGGAAGGGAAGAAGAAAGGATGGAGAAAAGGAAGGGAGGGAGATGATGGAAGGGAGGGAGGGAAAGAGGAGAGAAGAAAGGAAAGGAAGGAGTGAGGAAGGGAAGGAGAGAGATAAAGGAAGAAAGGAAGGAAGGGAGGGAAAGAAGGAAAGAAGGGAGGGAAGAAGGGCAGGAAGGAGGGAGGGAGGGAATGAGAGAAAGGCAGATCACACATGCCACAGAATAAATAAATGCCTATCAACCTGGTTCTTAAGCTGTGTTTGAAAAGCATCAGTGATTTGCAGACCATGGGCTAATCTTTGTATGACCTAATGAAGTCTGAATATTCTTAACTCATTCTGAATTTTTAAGTGCTCATTTTTCACATTAAACCCTTACTGAACTTCTCTGTAAGAAGCAGTTTGTTATTTGGGTCACTTTTTCTTTAAAATATCTAAAATATTATCACTACTTCCTCACATCACACACAAGAATATCTGAGTCTCGGGGCCCAGGAGATAGCATGGAGGTAAGGCGTTTGCCTTTCATGCAAAAGGTCATCGGTTCAAATCCCGGTGCCCCATATGATCCCCCGTGCCTGCCAGGAGCAATTTCTGAGCATGGAGCCAGGAGTAACCCCTGAGCACTGCTGGGTGTGACCCAAAAACCAAAAACCAAAAAAAAAAAAAAAAAAAAAGAATATCTGAGTCTCAAGTTAGGACAAACACTAGAATGACTCATTTCATTAGCTGGACAGTCTAATTGGAATCAAAGTCCCTGTTGAAAAAAAATGATCACTTGGATGATCACTGGCAGTGATGAGAATACAAGAAGTAAAGGATAAAAAGAAATGATAGGACTTTAAAATTAGTAACATGAAAATAAAAATAGATGAGGAGAAAAGGTGGGAACACTGCAACGACTTTGTCTTGGTCCTCAAATTTCTGGAGTTGACTGTGGCGTATCAGCAGAAATAGAAGGAAATCTCTTTAGGCAAATATCTAGGAAAATTGGTTTCCTGATTGGAATTCCTCGGTGGGACTGAAGGGCTTTACAAAGCTATGGTAGCTGTCCTGCAACTTGCACTGCTAGGTTCAGCTATTAAATATATAACCTTGGGTGAAGTTTTACCTTCCTTGGTGCAATTTCCCTCGAGGTCTCGGACGTAACCTTCTAGGCAGTGCTGACACCGAAACCCAGTGGTGTTATGGAGACAGTTGATGCATTCGCCGTTCTCGGGCTTGCAAACTTCAGGAGTTTTCACAGGGTCCACGTGGCCATGACACTGGCACTGTACACAAATGCTGTCAGAATTGTAATAGCCATTTTCACATTTATTGCAGTTCTGGCCTGTGTAACCATCTTTGCACTGGACACACGTAGGCTTCAATTCACCCGGTTCTAAAGCAGAGAGAATTCCAAAATGTTAGTATAATATCATATTATTGAAAACGCAAAACAAGTTTCCCAAATAGAACTCCCTACTATCTTCTCTCAAGCTCAAGAGTCATGGAATCAAACTAGTAAATTATAGTAATTTTTCTTCAATTTACTGTGATATAGTTGAGGCCACCCAGAGGATCCATTTAAGCAGAGAATAAAAAAAATAAAATAAAAACATTTCAGAAGTATAAAATGACATAGAACAGGATTTCAACATATATTTAATATCACCAGGTAATGTTTTTTTTCTTAATCTTATAATTTTATTCTTTGGTTTGGGGGGCACATCTGATGTTGTTTAGGGGTTACTCCTGGCTCTGTACTCAGGAATCACTCCTGGTGGGCTGGGGAACCACATGGGATGCCAAGGATCAAACCTGGGATTGCCAGGTCCAAGGCGATGCCCAGCCATCTGCTCCACCCCCTATTTTATCATTTTAAATTAAGTTGTAAATAAAATAATTTTATTTCTGCATGGTCTCAATTGTTTCTTGCTTATCGCTTTTTTCCTTTCCTATTTGGTGAAATTTGACATCACAGCCAAAAACATCAAGAAAGAACTATTTTTTACAGTCTTTGTCCTTTTTTTTTTTAAATGTACACTTTTTTTTGTTTAGGGACAATGCCCAGTGATACTCAGGGTTTACTCCTGGCTCTGTACTCAGGGATTACCTATATGACCATGATCATAAATGTTGGACTCAAAAATTTTTCAAAAATTGTGCTCAATATCAAATATGTAAACTATTATAAATCTTGATCTAGTTGAAGATAAATATACTAGTTGAAAAATAAATATACTCAGAGGTGTTGGATACCCAGGGTCATTCCCAGAGGAGCACACCTAGGTGCTTAGGGGGCCATCAGTGCCATAACCAATGGTGATAGGAGCCACAAGGGCATAACTAGCTGTTCTGGGGCTACTAGGTAACACACACCATATGGTACTGGGAGGAGCAGCATGCAATTTGGAGAACAAACTTAGGGCATTAAAGTAGAAGAGATTTGCTCTACCTCTAGAAGTATGATCTGTCACTAGATTTGCCCCACATCTCTGCTATTCTCATCACTCACTCCAACGAAGATGAAATTTCATCGACTGGTCCGATGGCAGTGGTTTGTCAGAACTTATTAACATTAGTATCACAAAAGTTGGTATATAACCCCCCCCCCACTGTTCAATTTGACTGGCTTAAAAAAAAATTTCATGCAGGATTCTCAGAAATATCATGGCGAAACCACTAACTTTGGTGCTTATTTTAGATCCTCTAATTTTCCCACATGTCTTTCCCCCAACCACCTCCTCAAGCTTTTATCATACTTTTTTTTTTTTGACTTGTTTTTATAACTCTTAGTAATGGGCTGGCACCAAGACCTCCCCAAATCTATATGCAACATTTTTCACAATAAAGTAATAATTCTGAAAAATCTATCATATGTAGAGTAGGGAGTGTTGGGGTGTTAATCTTTGGGGCACACTGAATGTTTATAGAGATGGATCAAATCAAACAAGATTGGCCAGATCTTGCTAAACTGTAAGGGAGATGATAAATACCATTCGATTGATTGCATACATTTTCATACATATTCTGAAACTTTCCTCATGATAGTCTAAAAAAATCTGTCAGTGATAGCTATTAAAAATGTTGAACATCTGTAAAAATGGCTACTGTCTAAAGTTGTACTCTAGATTCAGTAATACTTTCTGACACTATTTATACAACTATGACTTGGTTGTTGGGAGTTGGAGACAGCTTGAAGGGCTGGAGCACAAATGTGGGCAAGCACAAGGCCCTTCATTCAAGTCACATTAAGACATGGTCCCCAGGGCTCCACGTGGGGTAGTTCTGGTGGCTCCCAATAGTGCTAGGAAGCATTTCCCCCCAAAAGCAACCAAAATAAATACACACGACACTAACTTTAATTATAAGTATATGTATTTTCTAGTTGTTTGTCTTACTATCATAAACTATCTTATAAACTATAATATCATACTCTAGCAGTAACTATCTTTACTGTTAGTGGTTATTTTAGTATTTTTCACAAAGTTAGACTATGCCATACCATAGTCACATAGTTACAGAAACAAAATGCTGTTAGGTTAATCACTCCTGAGGCCCTTTCCTTTTTTTTTTAATATATATTTTTTTTGGTTTTTGGGTCACACCCGGCAGTGCTCAGGGGTTACTCCTGGCTCCATGCTCAGAAATTGCTCCTGGCAGGCACGGGGGACCATATGGGGCACCGGGATTGGAACCGATGACCTTTTGCATGAAAGGCAACCGCCTTATCTCCATGCTATCTCCCGGAGGCCCTTTCCTTTTATTGATATATCTGTGGCATAAAGCACTGAAGAATTTTCCCACCTCTCTATGCATGTAAACTGGAAACTTACTGCTAAGCCTCTACCATCTTCTCACTATCAAATCTCGCCAGCACTTTTACACCAATTCCTGTCATCCCTTACTCCCTTTCCTCCACTCAACACCCTAATCTGAATTAGTTTTGTGGCTTGTCAGAGTGTATGCGTCTGTAATTTATATTCCACAGGCAAGTGAGACTGTCTGGTAATGGTCTTTCACGTCCTGACTTACTTTATTCCGCCTCATCACCTCAAGTTCTATCCATTTTTTGTTCCCAAAGACACAATTTCATCTTTTTCAATAAAGTAGCATTCCACCAGGCAAAGCTTCTTGTTATTTGTCAATGGATTTTTAGGTTGATTCTATTTTGTGGCTATTGTGAACAACACTACTATAAACACTGGGAGTTCAATGATCTTTTCAAATTATTGTATTTATGTACTGTACATAAATGATACTTCTTGTGGGGAGGAATATAGGAACAGAACACAGGAAAAAATGAGGCTCTCTTGAAATGCAATTATTTCTACATGAATGCCAGTATGAGCACACACACACACACACACACACACACACACACACAGTTTGTAAGACTGATCATTTCAAACACAAGGCTCTGCATTCTATCTACAGCACTGCTTGTCACCTAATTATGTGGCCTGGTGACCTCAGAGCACCACTGGGAGTGGCTCCCCACAATAACAATGATAAGGAGATCAGTTTACAGCTGAAGTTTCAATTACCTAAATGTCAACTAAGATTATTTTTTCTAAGAACTAGCTTCATGTAATAAGGAATCTCTCTTCCCTAGTTCAAATTTTGCGATTTATTGATCAAGTCCAATTCTTGAACATTATCATTAAATTACTTAATATGTATTTTTAGCATTGTACATATACTGGAAATATTCATAGAAGGGTTAACATAAAATATATATGACTAATAAAGATGTAGGACAGGGGTTAAAGCCCTTTGTCTGTATATGGCCAACCCTGGTTTGATTCCCAGCACTGTATATGGTACTACAAGCATCACCAAGAGTAATCTTTGCCAGGTATGGTCCCAAATCAAACAAAATAAAACACAATTTCACCAGTTGATATTGGTTCAAAAGGAAAATTGTTCTAGATATGCCAAGGACTAATATCATTTAAATTCTTATAAACTCTAAAAAGTTTTCAAGCCTTAAATTCTTTGACACTAACAACATAACATAATTTTATAAAAGTAGAAAATTACTGGGGCCCGGGAGATAGCATGGAGGTAAGGCGTTTGCCTTTCATGCAAAAGGTCATGGGTTCAAATCCCGGTGCCCCATATGGTCCCCTGTGCCTGCCAGGAGCAATTTCTGAGCGTGGAGCCAGGAGTGGCCCCTGAGCACTGCCGGGTGTGAACCCCCCCAAAAAAGAAAAAAAAAGTAGAAAATTACTAAAGAATTCTATTATTGGTCCACAAATGCAGTTCCCATATTCTAACCTAGCCAGCTCTATAGACTCACTATTTTCTTGAATGAGATGTAAACCGAGTCAGGAAACATTATGGCTACACCAGTCCATGCAGCAGGAAACTGGCCATCTCAGGAGGAGAAGGTGGGCTAAACCCCTACCCTGCCGAAGTCAGGACTGCTGCCTCCATCACCCAGAATCATAGTTTCCCCAATGGCCCTGCCTCATCTGTGACCCTCTGTGATTTCCTTCAGGGACATTTATCTTAACATACTTCAGGTACAGCCATTTTGGGGCTGATATCACCAGGGTTTTTTGGAGCAAGTGTGGGCACCCTCCCCCCAAATCTTCCTTCTTCCAGGATGCTTTGCAGCTGAGTAAATGCCCCTAAAATTTGTAGTATCAGCAATAGTGCTTTGAGTTATGGTTCCCCAAGCTTATCAGGAATAATTCTTGAGTGCAGAGCCATGAGTAAACCCCTGAGCTCTGTCGGGTGTGACCCAAAACTAAAAGTAACTCTCCTCCCAAAACAGAAAACAGCCTATGTATCCCCTGACAAATACAATAACAAGCAGGTACTAGATGCTTTGTAGCTATTTACAGACTAAATACAGGAATCTATCAGAATTTTCTTAAGAGAGATGACTTATTTTCTATTTCCAGATGTGGTAGACAATGTTCAAGATGTCCCTGAAGAGCCTGGCCTCCTGGATTCATCCTCCTGTCGTCTCCCACTCTTAGTAAAGTACATGTGTGCAAGTAACAGGATATTGCAAAAAAGGATTCCATAGTTTCAGAGACTAGGCAATAGAATGCATTGCGACTTTCATCTTAGTTTCTTAGACCGAGTGCTGTTTCTTAGGGAAAACCAGCCTCCATGCCATAAGGAAACTCCAGTAGCTCTCCAAAAAGGTCCATATGGGAAGGAACAAAGACCTTCTACTTTTAGAAAGCTGGATGAGTGGTCTCCTCTGGGAAGAAAGTTTACTCGTTCTAATTAAGCCATAATGCCTGACTGCAACCCTGACTTATAAATTGATTGCAATCTCATGAGAATTTCTAAGATTATGAAAGAAAAAAAAAACCTTTAACTTTATGTAAATTAACAACTTGTGTGCTGAAAACACAGCAAGGAAACGAAAACTTAACCTGGAATATATATGAGACCCACAACTAAAGAAGTGTGACTGATGGTAAACAGTGAGGTCTAAATATGCAAGGATCACAACCTAAGAACAACAACTGAAATGTGTGGGCACCACATCTAGGCATATGAGTGATCTTCACAAGAACAATAACAACAACAATAAAATTTAAAAAAAGGGATAAAAGAAAGTGGAAGCCAAACCACAAAATAAATAAAATACTGTGCATCATATATCTGGTAAAGCACTTTAAAAGAACACTTTCAAACTCAAAGATAAAAACATAAAAGCTAGGGCTTCGTCTTAAAATGAACAAAAAAAATATCAGAAGAGTTTTTCTTAAGAAGATATATAAATAATTCATAATTATCTGTTAGGAAGTTACAAATTAAGATTGCAATATCACTTCGTAACTGTTAGAATTACTATAATATGATGTATATTAATTGTCACTGAGCAGGATATGAGAGAATTTAGTGGATAAATATAATGTAGCATACACATGCAATGATAAAGATTTTTTAGCAATGAAAATGAATAAAATATTCCAACGAAAGGGAATAAAACACAACATAGATAAATCTTAAATATCTGATAGGCAAAAGAGTCCAGAAAAAAGACGTCACACATTGAATGACAAAATACTAAAAATAGGCAAATCCACAGAGAAGAAAAAAATTGGCTAGTGGTTGCCTAAGACTGCAGGAAAAGAAATGACTGCTCATTAGAACAAAATTTGTTTGGGCAGCAGAAGTAATGAAAAAAATTAGAATTAATTAACACTTAATACACTGAAAGCCAATAACTGTACATCAAAATGTATCTTATAATTAATTGCACAGTATGTGAATGACATTTCAATAAAGTCATTTATAAGAAAAAGGATGAAAGAATCAAAACTAGAACTTCCCATCTAGGCTGCACCCAAATTCCTATTAGGTATTATGTGAGATGATATATGTTTATTATGTTAAACTACTGAATTTTGGGGTAGTAATTATACAGTCGAAGTTAACTGATACATCAGGAAGAAATGTGAATGTATGGCATGGACATACTAAGCCAATATTAGTAAGTATCTAGAAAACAATTAATGAAGGCTACCTTGAAATAAGTGAGCATATTTTTGCCTGATTCAAGTTTCTCATTTC
>PVKC010012502.1:0-23716 GCA_004027635.1 Crocidura indochinensis
GGGAACTGGGGGATCGAACCGCGGTCCGTCCTAGGTTAGTGCAGACAAGGCAGGACCTTATCTCCAGCGCCACCGCCCGACCCCTAACTTGTCATTTCTAATTAAGAGCATTCTAGTTGGGGCTGGAGCGGTGGGGCGGAGCGGTAAAGTGTCTGCCTTCCGGTGCTAGCCTCGGACAAACCACGGTTCCATCCCCCCACGTCCCATATGGTCCCCCAAGTCAGGAGCGATTCCTGAGCACATAGCCAGGAGAAACCCCTGAGCATCACTGTGTGGCCCAAAAATAAAGAGCATTCTAGTTAAGTAAGTGTGTTCTAAAGTTGACAAAGAAAGGAAATCGCAGACCTTCTATGTGAAATTTCCTTGAAACACAGCTTTAGCACATGGGTGAGTAAGAGATTTAGTATTTCAACTTTTTTGAATTTACTATAATGAAACCATTGTGATATGGTAGGTCCTTCATAGTTGGATTTCAGACATATAATATATCAGGACCAATCCCAATACCATTGTAGACCTCCCTCCACCAATATTCAAAGGGTGCATTCCATACCACCACCTCTTGCCTCCCAGCCTGCCAGAATACTAGGCCCATTTTAAGTTTAGATTGTTAAAGTTTGTGTCTCTTGATATTATTGTTAACTTTGGCTTGGATATTTAGTTCTATCAGTTTTTAACACCATCAGTCCACCTGAGATCACTTGGTTCCTGGCCCCCAATCTTTCATATTTGTGTTTTTCCTTTTCCACTCAATGTCTTTTATTCTCTTGCTATACTCTGAGGCCAAGAGTGTTGGAGACAATTCCATTTAATGCAGTGAATTTCTTCATGAAGTTATAAATACCATTTATAAGTAATATGACTCTGTATTTATACTTTTTTCTGGCTTACTTCATTTAACATAATATCTTCCACATTCATTCATGTTGCTGCAGATTGCATCATTCCTTACAGGTATGTAGTATTCCATTGTGTATATGTACTACATTTTCGTGATCTATTCATCTGTTGTTGGGCATCAGGTTTATTCCAACTCCTAGCTATTGTACTGAGTGCTGCAATGAATATAGATGTGTATACATCCTTTTGGATGAATGTTTTTCTGTTTGGGGATAGGTACCTAAAAGTGCAATTGCTGGGTCATATGGCAACTCAATTTTGAGTTTACTGAAAACCCTCCATATTATTTTCCATATGGGTTGGACCATGCAGCATTCCCCCCATAAGTGATGAGAGTTTCTTTCTACCCACATCTCTGTCAAAGGTGATTGTTCCCAGTATTTTTAATATGTGCCACCCGCTCTGGTATAAGATAATATTTTATAGTTGTCTTAATTTGGATTTCCCTAATGATAAGTAATGATAAGCTTTTTTTCATTGTGTCTGTTGCCATCTTTTGGACTTCCTCAAAGTAGTATCTGTTCATTTCTTCTCCCCAGTTTTTGATGGAGTTTTTAGTTTTTGTGGAGTAAACTTTTATGATTACTTTGTATATCTTAGATTTCAAATCTATATCTGATGTGTTAAGTGAAAATTTTTTCTCCCACCAAGTTAGTGGTTTTCTAATTTTAGCCATATTTCTTTTGCTATACAGAAACTTTTTAGTTTCATGTAGTCCCATGTATTTAGATTTGATTCTATAGTCTCTACTATTGGCAACATATCATCAAAGACTTCTTTGAGTTGCAAGTCTTGGAAGGTTCTGCCTGTTTTCTTTAATGGATTATGAATTTAATCCATCTAAAGACTCAAATATTTTATGGATTTTTGTCTAATATCAAGTCTTTACTTTGAGTTGACTTTTATATAATGTGTGAAATATGGATTAATCTTTAATTTCTTACATATGGTTATTTAGTTATTCCAACACCATTTGTTTAAGAGTATTCCATTTCAAATTCATGGCTCCATTGTCGAGTTTAATTGATCATAACTTGGCGATTTGTCATTGAATATTCTATTCGGACTCATTGGTCTGAAACTCTACCTTTGTTCTAATACCATGCAATTTTGATCACTTTTGTTTTATATTTGAGCGTCAAATTAGATAATAAGATTTCCTTTCAGTTTCTTGTTTATCAACATGGATTTGAGGATTCTAGGTCTCCTATGCTTCCACACAAATTTTATAATTGATTGTTCTAAATCCTTGAAGAATATTGTCTGAATATGGATAATATTGCATTGAATCTATATCTGTAAAAAATATAGATTCATAGGGGCCCAGACCAATAGCACAGCTGTAGGGTGTTTGCTTTGTATGTGGCTGATCCAGACCAAACCTGGCATCCAATATGGTCCCCCACGCCTGGAGCAATTTCTGAGTGCATAGCCAGGAGCATCCCCTGAGTATCACTGGGTATGGCTCTAAAACAAAACAAAAGAACAACAAATATAGATCATATATTGAAATGTTAAAGGAAGAAATTCTACCTTTTGATCTGCATGTGCCCTGTGTAGAATTTTTCTCCCAATAAATTTAGGTGGGAGAAAAGGATGTGGATAAAATGTATGCTTTGACCTTTGCTATTTTTATTAAAGTTTTGTAATTTTTGAAGAAATATTTGTCAATCAAGTTGTCCTTCAGAGAGCTTTTGCAAAATTATTTTTATTGCTCATTAGTTTTTATTTAATAGTTTTTCAGATTTCTTAATTTTATTGTCTAATAAGTCTTCAAAGCTTCCAGAATATCATTTCAGAAGACTTTATTTCTGATATTGACTAAAGATATTTTCCTCCAAAATTCCTTAACATTTTACCACTCCTAAGAGAATGGTTGATTTATATTAACTCTTCTTTTATTTTGGGGGGGGGGAGTAGACACACCTGTTTGATGCTCAGGGGTTACTCCTAGCTAAGCTAAGCACTCAGAAATTGCCCCGACTTGGGGGGACTATATGGGACGACGGGGGATCTAACCACAGTCCTTCCTTGGCTAGTGCTGGCAAGGCAGACACCTTACCTCTAGTGCCAACTCAACGGCCCCTGAAGTATATTAACTCTTAAATCAATGGAGATTAATATACTTTTAGGAATACACAAAATGAATCAAATTTAATTAACAATAGATAAATTGTTTATAGAATATAAAAAACTCAGTACTTGTTACGTACCATGTATTTTTTCAGCTTACATTTAGAATTAAATGTATGTTTAAAACCAGAATTAAAGTCAAAGTAAGATTTTGAAGTAGAAGAACGCAAACTTAGTAAATTAAACAGGGGTCCTCAAAATTTTTAAACAGGGGGCCAGTTCACTGTCCCTCGGATCATTGGAGGCAGGACTGTAGTAAAAACAAAAACTAAGAAAAATTCCTATGCACACTGCATATATCTTATTTTGAAGTGAAGAAACAAAAACGGAACAAATACAGTATATGGCCCGCGGGCCATAGTTTGAAGACCCCTGAGTCAAAATAATAATATTATTTAAAGAAAAAACTGGTGGGGGGGGCGAAGACTTAATCCCAATTGTAAAACAATATATAACCAGCTATATAATCAGATACAAACTCGAGGCCAGTGGGCTGTTTGTGGCCCTCCGTATTACATTTTGTGGCCCTGTCCTAGAGGAATCTTTTTTGTTTTGTTTTGTTTTAGTTGTTTGGGTCACACCCCCCAATGTTCAAGGCTTACTACTGACTTTGCACTCAAGGATCACCACTACTTTACCTCCTGTGGCCCCCAGGTAAATTGAGTTTGAGACCCCTGAATACTGAGCAATCAGAGTCATCCATATGACTAATATTTAAAAAAATAACTTAAGCTCTTATTTTTCACAGAGGTAAATTCAACTTCTATACAAACACCAATGGAGATTTTTGCTATGCATCACTCAAATGTGCTACATCACATGAAATTTTATTTTTGCACATCAGTTTGCCTATGATTACTATCTCCATTTAAATTATCCATTCTGATCATTTTCATGTCAGAACACATGCATTCATCAAAATCTGTGTGACATAAAATGAGTTACATTGTTGTGATTCAGTCATAATTGAGAGTGTACTTAGTAATTATTTCTCTAAAGTCAATTTTTAAAAGCTTAATTTTACAGGTTTACTTTCTACTTATTCTTTTTCATTATTTCTATCAATTTCTCTATCTACATAACAAATTATTCTTCATTTTATACTCATACCACATACACATCACAATAATATACTCTAGTAAAAAAGACAACTCAAAAGAAGACTTTACTAGACCAGGTATTTGTGAGAGGCCCTGGGTCAAATTCCTAAAATTGCAAAAGTCATTTGTTTTTAAGTATGGATGAAGTCTTTTCTTAAAAACTAGAAAAAAATATGGGGCTGGAGAGATAGCATACAGTTAAGGCATTTGCTTTGCATGCAGAAGGACAATGGTTCAAATCCCAGCATCCCATATGATCCCCCAGGCTGCTTGGGCGCGGTCTCTGAGCATAGAACCAGAAGTAGCACCTGAGCGCTGCCGGGTATGACCCGAAAAACAAAAAACAAACAAAAAATAAAAGAAAAAGAACTAGAAAAAATAATAAAAATGTTAAGAGTGATATATTAAAGTGAGTCTTCTGACAAATCGGTCTACAGGATACTGCTACTTATAAGTTCAGCATATTTTTCACTAATGTTTTAATGATCACATTTCATTTTACACACTGTGATTCTGTTTGCTATGTGGAATTAAGCTTAATTTAAGCGAAAAGTATACTGGGACAAAATGGAAGTATATATTTGTTTCTGTTACTTTTGTGTCTCTATATTTGAATCTTTATTTGCTATCATACATTAAGCTTCTTTTATATGCTGCATTTTTATGTTGCCTTATTGAACTTCTTGAATAATTTTTCCAAATCTCTTTCTTACACCACTGATTTCATTTTCTCTAGTTTGACTCTAATAACCTTGCTCTTATATAATTAAAACTTTGTCATTTAAATGTCATTTAAAACTTTTCAATACTATAAATTGTGTGAAATGTTTATAATGTATGTCTTATAATTGTTTCTTCTTGTTTATCTTTTATTTCATGTACTGCTTAATGTCAATTAAAATGTCATTTATAACTTTTCAATACTATAAATTGTGTGAAATTGTTGTAAAGTATGTGTCTTGTAATCTTTTTTCTTCTTTATTATCTTTTATTTCATCACTGCTTTTTTAAATAAATATCGTAGTTAAACATATTCAAGAATATATTGGGGTTGGAGCAGTGACACAGTGATAGGGAGTTTGCCTTGCACGTGGCTAACCTAGGACAATCCCTACGCGTCCCATAATGGTCACCCTAGCTAGGAATGATTTCTGAGCTCATAGCTAGGAGTAACCCCTGAGTGTGACAAGGGTGGCCCAAAAACCAAAATAAAATGCATGTATATATAAATATTTTCTTTCTATTTGAATTTTAGTACTATATCTATTTCCTCTAATCGAATCAGAATTTCATTGAGATTTTATATTTTTTCCTCCTATTTCTACAATCTCATTTGATCACCAACTAATTCAATACTTCTATTTACAGAAGTTATATGAGTCTCTTGTCTTCTTTTCTATCTTTCTGGTCAATTTCCCCCTAAGAATTTAAACTGATTTAAACTGGTGTAGTGTTTGATATATGTGGTCTTATACACTCTGAATTCCAGCAGCCTGACTGAGTAAAGAAGAGAGCTCAAACTTCAGACATTTATCATCAGAAGTATTGATTTTCTAAGTATTTGATTTATGCCTTACTTTATTTTCTTTAGGCAGTTCACAGCAATGGTCCCAGGTGCTATTGTATTGGAAAGGTAATGTAGGCCTATTGTGCTATGCTCCTTTGAATTCAAACTCCTCATCAAACTAAAAAAGAATTGGTTTCGATCATTTAAAAAATAGGTAGCCCAGAAACTTACTTTATTTTTCTTGGCTTTAGAAGACCTTTACTCTTGCTCAGAAAGTATGACAGTGCTTCACTGCTCCCAGACTTCTACGTAAAATGTTGGCGCTCCATATTCAGGGAATTTTAACTTTGTTATACTGACTGCCAAAATAAAATAGGTCAAAGAGAAAGAATAAGTGTATAGATCATAAATTTAATTTTATGATCATAATTTTTTCGATTTAGCCTTGAAAAGTATATTTATTGAGGAGTCTTGATTTAGTAAGATTATTAATGTTTCAAGCCTACAGTGTTATTGCAACATACATATCTCCAGCATCCCAATGCCCATCAATCACCACTCCTCTATCCCTATCTAGATGGTTTCTTTTTTTAATAATATTTTTATTTAAACTCTTTGATTACAAATATGATTGTAGTTGGGTTTCAATCATGTAAAGAACATCCCCCTTCATCAGTGCAACATTCCCATTACCAATGTTCCAAATCTCCCTTCTCCCCACCCCACCCCCACCTGTACTTTAGACAGGCTTCCTATCCCCATTCATTCACATGGTTACGATAGTTCTC
Source organism: Crocidura indochinensis (assembly GCA_004027635.1). NCBI lineage: Eukaryota > Metazoa > Chordata > Mammalia > Eulipotyphla > Soricidae > Crocidura > Crocidura indochinensis. The sequence goes on from PVKC010012502.1 coordinate 6,429, forward strand.
AAAGTACTCAGCATTCTTTGTGGTGAGCTTCATGCCATGAGTTGGACCTTCCAGACCTCCTCTCTTTTGTTTCTGAGAATTATTGCAAAAGTGTCCTTTATTTTTCTTAAAATACATAGTTGAGTGAGACTATTCTGCATCTATCTCTCTCCCTCTGGCTTATTTCACTCAGCATACTAAGTTTCATGTACATCCATGTATAGGAAAATTTTATGACTTCGTCTCTCCTGACTGCTGCATAATATTCTATTGAATATATGTACCACAGTTTTTTTTTTAGAAATTCATCTGTTAAAAGGGCATTTTGGTTGTTTCCAGAGTCTGGCTATTATAAATAGTGCTGCAATGAATATAGGTGTGAGGAAGGGATTTTTGTATTGTATTTTTGTGTTCCTAGGGTATATCTCCAGGAGTGGTATAGGTGGATATATGGGAGCTCAATTTCCATTTTTTGGAGGAATCTTCATATTGCTTTCCATAAATTTTGGACTATCTAGGTGGTTTCTAATTTACCATCCAACCTCTCTATTCCATATAGCACAGTTTTAGATTCAGGAGGCAGATTCTGTGGATCTATTTTCAAGGTTATTATTTATTCTCCTTACTTTGCTTCTTAAGGCTTTATATATAAATAAGAGCATCCACTATTTGTCCTCCTCCTTCAAACTCATGCCTATAGCAAGACAACTACAGCTTTATCAAAGCTGTAGAAAAATAAAATACTTTATTTTTTATTATATCTTAGTACAACATTGTCTACTAATATACCATAATCTCTTTATCCATTCTTCTGTTGTAGTGCTTGGGTTGATTTCAGATAATGGCTACTAAAATGAGTGCCACAATAAACATAGATTTGCACAAAGTATGGTATAGAATCCTTCTTGATTGTTTTCAATTATTAGATTTGAAAAATTAGACGTTATATTTTCAATACAAGGGGCCAGGCGGTGGCGCTGAAGGTAAGGTGCCTGCCTTACCCTGCTAGCCTTGGACGGACCGCGGTTCGATCCCCCATGCCCCATATGGTCCCCCAGGCCAGGGGCAACTTCTGAGCACGTAGCCAGGAGTAACCCCTGAGCGTCACTGGGTGTGGCCCAAAAACCAAAAAAAAAAAGTGTCGATATTTTCAATGCATAAAAATTATTATGTCTGACTCAACACTTAAAAAAATTCCAGTGTTGAAATATATTACAAACACTTTGTCACAGTAATTCAAACCTAAAGTTTATGAAGTTTGTAAACAAATTCAAAATTTAGCTTAAAAACTAGTATAGATTACATGATTACTAAGTATTTACTTAAGCTATGAATATCATAATCATTTATAGAAGAAAAATAAGAATATTCATAAATAAAATAAAGTAATGACTATAGATAAATTACAGACAATTGTGTTTTCTTTGTTTGTTTGCTTCTCTTTCTAGGAACATTCCCACAATTATTTGTTGACCATTTCCACCCAGTGCAGTGGTAGGGATCACACTCCGTTCCCCTGCATGCAAAGCATGCACTCTGTCCTTTGAGCCAACTAAAAATTTTGTGAAAAATGTATATTTAAAGCACACTTTTTAAAGAAACAAGCTATTTGCTAATCATTATTCATCAGAAAGCATAACAAAGAAGGCACTTTAAAGTCAATTATAGTTAATTAAACCAAATTATATTTTTGTTACAATATATTACCTAATTCTCCTCAATTCATTGGAAAAATTATTGACAGTCATGAAACTTGTTCCAGGCAAACAGTGAACTTTAGAGGCAATTAATGAAGAAAATAATAGAAGGTGCATCGAGCCTATACTACCTATCCTAGTTTGCGATTAAAATGCATTAACGGTAATTAGCAGATGTAACAAAAATAGATCATATAGTAGGGAATTAATTAACAGGCTTTGGTCAAGAATAAAAAGCAATCGAGTGGAAGTAAATTCAATGATTTTTCATTAGGTAAGTTCTTAACTAACTTCAACAAATGATAATAAAAGCAGATTGCAGCTCATTTTAAAATTGGGGAAGGTCTATAAAATATACATAAATATCTTTATAATCAGAGCAGAATCTAATTTACAATATTCTAGATCCCACAGAGAAAGCTGCAGATGCAGTGATTAAATAAATTATCTTTAGTCAGAGGTGTATGGAATATAGTTTTTTCTTGTTAGTATTTATACTTAAAATAATGCATGATACTATTTAGCAAAATTTTGTTGTATATCTACTTGAGCAGTAGATAATTGTGCTGGCACCACAGGTTAAAAAAAAGAGAAACAATACTAACCCTGCACTTCAGAAACTGAAAATCTAATTGTTCACAATTCGGTGCCTTTTTAATTTAGCTAAGAATGTATAAAACTAAGGCTCTTCAAGGACAGAACTAAAGAACTAACATGATGATATATATGTGAATCTTTGCTGAAATTCACCTCTCTCTGTAAAGTTCATGCTGAAAAGTAGTTCCATATATTAAAGACATTTAAAATAATTAAAAATATAAAATATTCTAAAATGGCTCACCCATGAAATATTTTCCACAATTTTATGCTTGACAATGTTGCAATAGCAATAAACTCATTGTGTGGGGGGAAAGTTCAGTTAGGCTCAATTAGGCTGATGAAGTTAACTGGTAAAAAGCAGGAATATGTCTTGCCACCACAAGAAAGTAGGAAAGAGCAAGGAATAATTTTCCTCTCCAAGACATCGAACGAATATGGCCCTGCAAATACCTTTAGGTTGGCTTGTTAGCTTCTTCGAGAATGCAAAAGATGGGGGCCGGAGAGATAGCATGGAGGCAGGGTGTTTGCCTTGCATGCAGAAGGACAAAGGTTCGAATTTCGGCATCCCATATGGTCCCCCAGCCTGCCAGGAGCGATTTCTGAGCATGGAGGCAGGAGTAACCCCTAAGCACTACCCTGTGTGACCCCCCCCCAAAAAAAAGAACGCAAAAGATAAATTCCTGTTTATTTAAATCACATAATTTTTTGATATTTTCTGCAATTTCCCTAAAAAAAAAAAAACCCAACAATATAGGTAAAAATCGAAGCAAGGACAGGAGACAGTGACATTCTACAAAAAGTGATGATATGAGCTAAATAAAACCTATAAATTACTATCTGTAAGATCTTATTGTAAGGTATTATTGAATTCTGAGTGAAGTTTTGAAATTTTCCAGTTAACCTTTGCTAAACAGAACCTGTGAAAATTAGAGTATACAATTTTCACATGATTAATTAAATCGTGAGTTATAATTTATCAAAAGATAATTTGTAAACAAAAGGATAATTTGTAAGATGCTGAGCCCTTGAGTTTTAAATATTAAATTTGGAGAAACCATATGCATGATATGATTGTAATGCATTTTATTAATTTTCATATAAAATAAATACTGTATTGTGGAGGCAGATACAAACTGTGTGGAAACATCTTTGCTATGGATTCATGCAGTCCTTGATTCCATTTTATGAAGATAATCAGGTCTATATGTGGCATTGTTTTTCTTTTAGTTCTTTGTCTCAGAGAGTCTGAAGACAGTATAGAGAAATTAAGGCAATTAACTTGAAACTAACCCCAGTTTGATCCTTAAATACTACTGTATTGTCTCCTGGGCACAAAGTAAGTAAGCCCTCAGTACTAAGAAATGTAGTCCCAATTTACCCCCACAGACAATAAATAAACAAACAAATAAAATGTGACAAAAATATATATCTTATAGAACTTGGGTTACAATTAAATGAGATCACAAACAGGTTTCATATATATATATAAAGATATTGATTATTTACTTAAAGTATTAGTTCTAAATATCTATCATTTATAAAGGGAAGCTATGGAGGTAGTCATAAAATAAGATTTAAAAATCAAAGTATAGAATGAGGTCAAGCATTTAAAAAATGTGCAAGAAGGAAAAGAAAGAAAACATGCAATACTTAGTACTCCCTCCAGACTATTAGTAATTCTAAGTATTTTTCTTTTTCTTTTTCTTCTTTTCTTTCTTTCTCTTTCTTCTTTCTTTCATTCTTTGTTTCTTTCATTCTTTCTCTTTCTTTCATTCTTTCTTGCTTTCTTGCTTGCTTTCTTGCATTCTTTCTTTCTTTCTTTCTTTCTTTCTTTCTTTTTCTTTCTTTCTTTCTTTCTTTCTTTCTTTCTTTCTTTCTTGCTTTTCTTGTAATATCTACAATAAAGGTGGCCTTCATTTAAAAAAATTGTAGGAAGAGGACTTATCTTCTTGAAAGAAATCTGGTAATTTTTCAAATAGAAAGTAGGTTTTTTAAGTGTCTATAAAGAAGTTATATACAAATTCTCAGAAAATTAAAAAGCTCAAGTTTTTTATGCAAAATCATAAAATATTCCTTTTTATGGTTTTTGGCTTTTGGGCCACACCCGGTGATGTTCAGGGGTGACTCCTGGCTCTGCGCTCAGAAATCGCTCCTGACTTGGGGGCCCATATGGAATGCTATGGGATCATAGCACGGTTCGTCCTAGGTTAGTCATGTGCAAGGCAAATGCTCTACAGCTACATCACACCTCCTGCTCTCCATTTTTTTTTGTAATTTCCATGCAATTAAATTGGGCAAAGCATATTTAGTGAAAATAATTAATAAATAAAGGATATAAATTGTATATCAAACCAGAAGACATTTAATGTCACTTTCAGATCCTTTCTTTGAAAATACTGTGTGTGAAACTCAAGCATTACTTTTTTTTTTCTAGGTTGACCTTGAAGTGTGTATGTTGAAAAGTTGAAAGACAAGTTTAATAAAATATAATGAATTCTTGTGTCTCAAAGAGAGAACCATCACTGGCAGGTGAAGTTTTTTGCATGAACATCAAAAATCCTTTGTGAGTGTTTGCTGATTTTCCAAGATACTTGTTGCAGTACTCTTTTAATAACTTTCAATAGCTGTTATGTATCTTGAGTTATAAAAACACCATTTATTCCTTCATCTTTATTCTTAAATAGACTTGCGCCATTTCTATTTCACATCTGACAGATATGAACAAAGTTGACTCCAAATTAAGACAGGTTACATCCTGTATGTATTCACTACGTACAATTAGTCATGAGTATAAATTCAAGGGAGATATGACATATATGAAGAGCAGGAACAGTATTAAGATTTTTCTTGTGGCCGGGCAGTGGCGCTGGAGATAAGGTGCCTGCGTTAACCTAGGATGGACCGCGGTTTGATTCCCCGGTTCCCCATATGGTCCCCCGTGCCTGCCAGGAGCGACTTCTGAGCGAATAGCCAGGAGTAACCCCTGAGCGTCACCGGGTGTGGCCCAAAAACCAAAAAAAATATATATATATATTTCTTTTTCTAAAGTTCAAAGAACTGCCTAATTATTTTATTCATAATATTTTTAAGATGAGACTAATGAGAGGAAGGTAATATATACTAAATAACTCAGAATCTAAAATCAAATGAAATAATGCTATGTGTTATCAATAATTCATCATAAGAAAACTAAATAATTTTATTAAACAAAGTCCAATCAAGGAAACAGAACTAGCAGATATACTGAGACTGTTTATTAATTACCCTCAATAGGGCATTGGTAATGAAGAATTTCAGAAGTAACCTACATTTAATTAATAAAATTTTAGTTGATACTTGCCTAGCAGGGGAGATACCATGATCACAAAGGTGGTTTCCGCAGAGCGAGGCTCACCCATTGCACTCTGGGTGTGCTGACCCCTGTGATTTCCCGAAATGTGGGAAGCTCGACTGCATAATTTGTGGTAGTGGGGGACTTTAAATTTAATTTAGAAAAAATAAATAAAATAAAATAAAATTTTAGTTGAAGGAATGAGATTCAAATGTGCTGACCAGAAATATAGATGTATGTGAACTGTATCACTTAGCAATTCTGAGACATCTTAATATTTTTCTGAGCACCACAAAGTGTTTCCCCCCCAAAAAAAAACAAAACTAAAACTAAATCAGAAGAAAACCTGAATTAAAAAATTAATGGCATGCCATGTTCTAGAAGTAACAGGAATAATTACAGTGGCCTGAATCCATACAGAGCATTCCACCTTCCATCTTATATGGTTCTGATAATGAATGGAAAAGAGATATATCAAATCTGAACACCCTCCCTAACTAGTAATACTAAAAATAAACAAGAGTATCATATTTGCAAGGCTTTGTTTTCACTATCTGTCTCAAGATTTAGATAATGTAATTTCTTCACTGGACTTCTGATTCTGCTTATATCTTTCCAACTCAAAGGTGTTCTTATATTCTATAAGAATATCTTCAGAAGGAGTGTATTAATAACCCAAAACAAATTTTCTTAAGGGATTGGTCTGAGCTGAAGGTTGGACCGAAAAAGATAGTACTCAGAGTTTATTCCTGCCCTCTGTGCTTATTAGTCACTCCTCTCGGTGCTTCAGATTCAAACTAGAGTCATAAGCTTTTAAGACAGAGGCCTTAAATTAAACTCCTTAAGATTTTTAAGAAACATTTTGTGCTACACATTCTGACAACAAAATACAATATTGTATCCAAGAGCTCAATGAATATAGAAGCCCAGGCTTATGTATAAAATTCCGAGTTAATCCAGGTTTTAATAAATCTATAAATCCACAAAAATTCTCAGGAGATCTCTTAGTAATTATCAACATCCAAGAAATAATGAGGGACGTCAGTGAAATTTGATTGTCAAAACTTCTTCATTCAAAAAAAATTGATGACACGGCAGAACTTATAGGGCTGATCTGTTTTTCTAGATAACCAGTGGTATTTCCCTCCTCACTTTAGATACAACTCTTCTCTGATTTTGTCTCCCTTTTTATCAATAGTTTCTATTATTGCTTACTGAGATGTTTAGACAACAGGTTTTGTATCATGTGGTTGAGTATAATGAAGTCATTATTTGGAAAGAATCAGTTTCCTTATTATGTAAATAAAATTAGGATAGCAAATGTTCTGTTTATTCTTATGCAATGACTTCTATTTGGAGATATATAGAACTCAGACTTATTTTCAACTATTCCACAATCCCATTTTATTTATTGGTCAAAAAATTTAATTAAGTATTATAGGAGAAAAAGAATGTGACTCATAGTGAGTTCTACTATGAATCTATTATCATCTATTCCTTATCCTAAGTTTTTATAGACTTTGTATTATATCTCTGCCGTTTCAATTTTCATTAATTTTTATTGTTCATTCTTTTACTTCTGCCTAATATATTTTATTTTTAGTAATTGGTTCTATAAATTATTTTAAAGAGCTTTGTTAGTGTGTCCAATACAGTGTACATCCTGCATTAATTCAGTTTTTATTTTAGTTTCTCGAGTACATATGCCTTTTAATATGTTTTAAGGTGTTTGGAGTTTGGAGGGAGGGTTGTAAACTGCAGCATTTTTTCTTTTTTCCTATTTTATTGTAAATTATCTCCACTGGAAATAAGTTAAAATTTTGAAGCAGAAACACTGAAGCATATTTATTTGTAAAAGCTTTAAAATTACACACTAGAACTGCAGCTGACATCTATTCAAAATAAATAACTTTTAACAAGCAAATTTGAAAACTGTGATTCAAAAGTGGTGTAGCTATGTTTTATTCATTTTTCAAATGGCTGTTTTGATAAATTATAGGTGTCAGTCTTCTCAAATGCACAACCATTTTTTTCTTGAATCTTTCAACCAAAACTTATGCATATACTTCCCCAGCTGTTGCCAGTGAACTTACTTAGAAAGCTAGTGACATTACTTCATGTTTTCATAGTCAGCTCCACTTGACTGAAATGATACAAGATCATACTCTATATACCAAAAAACAGAACATTACATAGTAAATTATTTATAAATTTGATCTTTTAATACGTGAGACCTAAAATCATGCTTCAACATGATCCCCTTACATCTCTCACTGTTCTCTAACAGCTACATCAATCTCAAGTTAGAGCTACTCCAATAACACACATATGCAAATGTTTAACGTTTAGTTAAGACTTCTCTAATATAAGTAGAAAACTGTTCCTTCTTTCAAGCACTCTATATTTTCATGAGCCAATAATGTAACATTCTAGAAACTTTTCATTAGCAGTCTAGAGCAATATCGACTCATTCCTGCTGCTTGATTATGACTTCAAATGATTGAAAGTTTGTTAGCAATCAGATTTTTTCTCTGATTCAGAGAAATGCCCATGAATACAAAATCAAAATTTTTAGAATCAATTGCAAGAACTGTACTGAGATGAAAGACTTATGTGACTAACCGTGGCAACTCAAGTGTGAACCATTAGCAGCTTAACTATTATAGACTCAAAGAGAATTTTATTATGGAAGTGCTAACTTAGAATGGAGACAAGAGTGAAAATTTAAATTAAAAGAAGAGTTTGGAATCTGTCTCCTTCATGAAAAAAATGACTCCACAATGAAAAAAAAAAAAAAACGGTGTTAAATGATTAGGAAGGTCATAGCCAAGAATGTGAAAAATGAATTGGAGTGGAATCCAAGTTGAAGTTGTAGATCATCTATATATAGTATTATGTTATGAGTGTGACTCTAGAATTCAGAAACAAGGCAAATGATCAATGCAATGACTAAAAGGTTCAAGGATTCTTCTCATTTATAAATACATGTGGTCTTCAGCATAGCATTTCTTAGCATTCCTCACTACAATCTATGTCATATAGTTAGCCATTGCATACAAAACTAATGATGCATGAAATTTTATAACCCATTAGTTTTTGATACCCCATTTAACTTGCTGAAAACTCTTATATCAATATCCAGCTATAGGACATGCTCATAATCACTTTTATTATCCTTAGCTGAAAAATAGAAATGATGCAATATACTATTAAAAACCCTTGGTTTAGAGACTTATACAAAAACATGATATTGCCCCTCTTTTTATGTGGTAATAACTTATATGAAACTGAAGATTAGAGGTAAGTTAAACAGAAATTGGGAAAATAGAGTATTATTGGAAATACCATATCATAAAGAGGCATAATGAGAAATGGTTGGGGCTGGGATGATGGCTCCTATGTCTGGAATGTCTTACTTTGAATGAGAGAAAACCCGGTTCAATCCTCAGAGCCATACCAAAAACTTAATTTGTAAATTTAAAATTTTTAAATATAAACTCACAGACTTAATCCTATAAGTTTCTTCCCACTTGAAGAGTTCCTTTTCCTTTCTCTTCTACTTTTAAATAAGCGTTTTAACTTGCAAAATTGAAAAAAAAAAAATGAAATAAAAATAGATTTACAGAATAAAGTAATATTTATTAAAATAAGTTTATAATACAATTAGAATTAACATTTGGAATAAAAGAGACCAAAAGAAGCAAAACAAGGAACAAATAAAAAGGAATACTTAAAAGTTAACCTCAAGGTTAAAGAAAATTCTAAAATTTATTGTAAATTTTACTTTCTGAGTTCTCTAAGTTGCAAAAAGATCACTATAAATTTATTCAAGGAATAGTATTTCTCAAATATTTCACAGTATCTTAGGGAGAGAGAAAGCATAGAGTTCAGATATTCAAGTCTATGATCTGATTCTGACAAGTGTTCATTTTATTTTATTCTTATTTAAAAACAAACAATCGGGCACCATATCCAAATAGTTTTCAGTGTAAATTTAAAAGTATAAGGAACCTATCTATGTAATACCTTCCTCACCATAGCAACTACCAAAGAGCCTCAGATAAATCAAATATATCATTTTTCCCCGAACTTCAAGAAACATAATTCTGAGATATTGAGGTGGGGTAAATTATATGATATCAAATATATGGTAAATATAGTGATATAATTGTTCAAGATTGTAAATAATTTAAAGTAACTTTCATTACTTTCTTGCTATATATGTTACATATTTTAGAGAACAGTATACCCAGTCAGGTTGTTTGATATATAATAATGACTCAATGATTTGGGTTTATAAGAGCCTGATAACCCACAGACAAAATAGCTTTATAAATTATGTGTAAATAACACTAAAATTATTGATTCATTTGACAAAATATCTTTTAATTTATTTGTAGGACCTCAAAGATATGTTTTAGAAACCAGGTTTTGACATATATTTATGGTGCAAATATTTGTCTTATTCCTATGTATTTTGATAAAATCACACACTTAATTTTAATGCAATAAAGCATATATTTAACATGTAATAAATATATCTATACCCATAACTTAAATTGCTTAATTTAAACAACTCAACAAATTTTAATCATTTTGTTTTTATATTATATTATTAATAATTTCCTTTTTTATTATTTTTTTTAGAAGCAGTCCTAGTGGTGCTCAAGACTTACTCCTGGCTTTTCACTTAAGAATCACTCTTGGAGGGCTTGTAGGATCATTAAAGGTACTGAGAATATAGTCAATGTTGACTGTATGCAAGGCAGGTCCTTAATAGCTGTACTATGGCTCTGGGCCCATAATTTCCATTTCACATTGATAACTTGTTTTGCGTTGATATCTTGTTCTCTGTGGTTGTCACAGTTTTGAAGAAAGTTGACCTAAGATTATTATTAAAAATAATCTGGGGCCCAGGAGATAGCATGGAGGTAAGGCGTTTGCCTTTCATGCAAAAGGTCATCGGTTCGAATCCCGGTGCCCCATATGGTCCCCCGTGCCTGCCAGGAGCAATTTCTGAGCATGGAGCCAGGAGTAACCCCTGAGCACTGCCGGGTGTGACCCAAAAACCAAAAAAAAATAATAAAAAATTTAAAAAAATCAGAGATACTATTTTATCTATAGTGATAATAAAAGAATTCTACTGGAATAATTCCCCTCATAGTCTTATAAAGTAGAGCCTTGACAATAAATCTTTGAGGTAAATTGGATTCTCTGTTCTAAACTATTTTTGTTTTGTTTTCTTTGACAGACCATACCTGTCAAATCTCTGTCTCTGCTTACTCTTGGTTCTACATTCAGTGATCATTACTAGCCCACATATATGGACATCTGATCATATGCAAAGTAAGAACCGTACTCTGCTTACTATCACTACAATACCACAATTGTAAATTCTTGTCTCTGTTAGGGCAAATGTGTAGACCATTTAAATTGGCTGGCAATATATAGCTATTATGAATAATAGATTGAACTGTTTTTTCTAAACAATTCTTAGGAAAAAAATTTTGTGCCACAACTAATGACACCCAGGGGTTACTCCTGGCTATGTGCTCAGAAATTTCTCCTGGCTTGGGGGACCATATTGGATGCTGGGCATCGAACCAAAATTCGTCTTGGGTCAGCTGTGTGCAAGGCAAATACCCTACTGCTGCACTATTATCCGGCCACTAGAAAAAATATTTTTTATACATATGAAAACTAGAAGTTTCAGGGCCAGAGCAATAGCAGAGCAGGCCTGTTTTTTGGCTTGCATGCAGTGTATCAGAGACTGACTCTGATTCTATTCCTATCATCCCATAAATTCCCACAAGCCTGCCAGAAGTGATTTCTAAGTGCAGAGCCAGGAGTAACCCCTGAGCATCACTACGTGTGGCCCAAATCCCCCCACCTCAAATAAACAGAAAAAAATCTAGAAGTTTCTTATGTCTGAGATTGATAGAGTCATGCAGAGAACAATGATGACTTGGAACAGTGGCTGACTCCTGGCTCTGCTCTCAGAGATCATTCATGATGGTGCTCATACTGGGGATTGGTGATCAAACCCTATTTAGACACCTACAGGTGAGTTACCTAAATGCAAGAGCTTTAAGTTTTATACTATAGGTCCCATTGGATAAGAAATGTGAAACTTTGACCTGAACAATAGCACAGCCAACAGGACATATACCTTGCATGCAGCTGACCTGGGTTTGATCTATGGTATTCCATATGGACCCTGAGTCTGCCAGGAGGAATATATGAGCACAGAATCAGGAGTAACTCGAGGTTTGACCCCACAAAAACAAAACTGAAACTAGGTTGTCTATAACTTTTCTCTCCAAAAGTGAATGATAATAAGATTATAATTATGTTGGGGCTGGCAAGGTGGCGCTAGAGGTAAGGTGTCTGCCTTGCAAGCATTAGCCAAGGAAGGACTGCGGTTTGATCCCCTGGCGTCCCATATGGTCCCCTAAAGCCAGGGGCAATTTCTGAGTGCTTAGCCAGGAGTAACCCCTGAGCATCAAACAAGTGTGGCCCGAAAAAAAACAAAAAAAAAAAGAAGGTTATAATTATTTTCTACTTCTTTATTTCCTTCCCCTTTTACTATCCTTTAATATTAAATTCGCCAGAATATAAATTAGACAATTTACATGAAGTAAAACATAATATTCCAAATTTCTGAAGTGAAAAATTATGAAGTTTTCTTTTATATTTATCTCTCCATATACAAGATTTGATGTCAGTTTTTCAAAGGTAGATGAATAAATTTGATGGTCCAAAATTACATCTTTCTTTTCTTTAATTGCAGTGCCTTTGTTGGATAAATAGTTTAATTATAACTGGTGTATGAAATGCTAGTTGTATTTAATTCACCAATTTTAAGCATGAATTACTTTACATTTTAGAATACTGCTTGATAATAGCATAATTTGTTCTCATTACAAAGAATAATGCTTTGTATCCTAAATACAAGAAGGTAATGCAAAGTCTTTAAATGATACTAAAGGTTCCTATATTTTAAAGTAAATACAAAGTTTAAGATATATTGTTATGTGTTTTAGATAATTTTATTAGTAATAAACTTATTTAAGACACAATTAATACTAGTGGAATATTACTGAATGTTACATTTCTCCTGTAGTTTCACCCTCATATTAGATGTCTGCCATTGCTTCCAAGTAAATTGCAATACTGATTAAATCTATGCTTCATAATTCTATATAAATTTTAGAGCTATAGTCACTGTGCTCAGGGTTTATCCTTGCACTGTGCAAGTGTAAACTACAGGAAGTGCTCAGGGGACAATAAATGGACTCAAACTGCAGTCAACCTCATGCAAGGTAAATGTGTCATATCCTGAACTTACTCTCTGGACTTTTACCTTATATAATACATCTAATACATCTAAAAGCAGAGTCATAGAATTGATCTATAGTCTGAAAATAAAATGAGTCCATCTATACCAAAAAATTGTATACTATTGAATACTTAATCTATATGCTGGTTCACAATGAGGTGAATGTTATGTTCAAAGAATCATAGTTATTTATTTTTTCTTATATATTATTCTAAGAATATATCCTATAAAGTCCTAGTTATCTGTATTACCTTGGATTCCTATCTAGTTACTATTCCCTAATCCTGTTTAAAAAAAAGGTATGAAAACTCATAAAAAATTTAACATATTGAGGCCTAAGTAATAGCAGAGTGGGTAAGGTGTTTGCCTTGCATGTGGCTGACCTGGGTTCTGTTTCAGAGTCAGTATGGACCTCCTAGGCTATCAGGAGTGATTTCTGAGCATAGACCCAGAAGTCTCCTGAGCACTGCCAGGTGTGGCTCAGAAATAAAACAAAAACAAATAAACAAACAAAAAAACAATCAGTCAAATTGCTGCTCTTCTTCTTTTCTGGGTTTTTTTTTTTTGGTTTTTGGGCCACACCCGGTGATGCTCAGGGGTTACTCCTGGCTATGTGCTCAGAATTTGCTCCTGGCAAGGGGACCATATGGGAAACCGGGGGATCGAACCTCAGTCCATCCTAGGCTAGCGCAGGCAAGGCAGGCACCTTACCTCCAGTGCCACCACCCAGCCCCATGCTCTTCTTCTTTTCTTTCTTTTATTCTCTTAAATTTTATTTGAGAAAGAACATCACTTGTGGTGTTCAGGGCTTAATTCTGGCATTGCATTATGGATCACATCTGCTTGGATTGGGAGACCATATGGAAAACCAGGTATTGAATTTAGGTAAACCATATGGAAGGCAAATAGACTACCTCCTATACTATCTCTAGTGTTCCTGCAATACACTTCTTAAGGGGCAAACTAGTTCAGTTTATATATATGTATGTATATATAGATACATAAAGATACATATATATAAGATTTAGTGTCACTGGAGTTCTGGTTATGTAATTTCTCCATTTTTCCTAATTTTACCTTTTTTAGACTTCTTTTTATAAATTTAGAATCTGTTACTAGAAGAATAAAGAGCTAAAATGAATCATTGCATTTTCAATTTCACCTGTACAAGTGATCATTCCAAATTAACTCGAGGCATAGTTGATTCTTCCTGCCTAAGAGGCTGTGAAAATTTGAAGCTTCAGGGAATGATGAGGATGACCATTTTAATATTCTGGGGAAAATTTTTATTGGAAAATGATAGGATAATCTATTTGAAAATAAAACAAACAATAAATGTAAACTGTGAACTAGAGTGTATGATCAGAATTAAGCTAAAGGAAAGAGTACAGGTGTCAGATTAGACATGAATTAGAATATCAGTTCTTATTTATCAGCTGTGGACTGATTACTTAAAATTTATGAACTTCATATTCTTTATCAAAAGTTAGAATAGTAATCAGGCATTTCATAACATGTGAGGACTAAACTAATTTTTTAAATATGGTCAAGTAAGATATATATATATATAAGTTTATTTAGCAAATGAAATTCTTATTGTGACTACCTTATTATTTTTGTCCTTAGATGACCATTATTTTTGTCCTTGGTACTTAAAATTGGCATCTGAATAGTTTCAATTACAGTACAATGACATTATTTAAAAATGAATAAATGCATCAAAAATCAAATCTATGGGCCAGAACTTTAATACATGTATAGATTTCAGATTTGTTCTTTGGTGTTCCATATCATCTCTGAGTGCAAAATCAGGAATAACCACTGAATATCACTGGCTATGGTCCACCCAAAACAAATCAAAACAAAAAAAAGTAAACCTAAATTACAGATGAAATAAATATAATGATGATTGATTTTAATGTTAATCTTATATTTCACTGAAAGACTAAATGCAAGATGTATTAGGAAATGACCAGGATAGACATGGTAAACCTAATAATAATATATCAAGTTAATGCTATTTAGTAGGAAAAAAAATGTTTCACTTTCAAATCATTTGAAATTTTGTAAAAGTGTAATTTTAATTGCAAGTCATTTGAGTTAAGCATATAAATTTTAATTTTATTATTGAAGATTTTTTTAATTTTCTCTTTCTAAAATGTACGAATCAGGATTGTTAATGTTATGTTGCATAAAAAATAATACAATAGTAACACCTTGATATTGATACAATCCAAACAGTTTATTTCTTTGTATACAAAGCACACTGTACCTGAATGACACAGAAGGCAATTTTCATGATTGATAAAGTAATTGTGTGACTCATCCTTGTAAAACTTCAAGGTTCTTTTGTCTTAACATAATAATTCTCTTGAGATCATTGTGCTAACTGAAAAAAGAGAACTGGAAAAACTCATCTGATCATATAAATGTTTCGATATAAAATTCCATAATCATTTCTACAAAGATCAAAAACAATCATAGTACCCAACCTTTCTACCCAAAAAAATCAATCAAATTGATAAATGTTAACTTTTTCAAAGAACATATATTAAAGAATAAAATTATAAATTCTTATTAGAAATACTGAATAATCAACAAAAAATAAAGTGTATTTTAATTCTAGCATTATGTCTGATGATTACCTACTGGGTTTATGAAATTCATTTTTATATGATGTACACAATACAGCATGTATAGTTCATAATAGTCTGTGCTTCTTTATAACATTAAAATTGTACAGTATCAGTACACCTATTCCCCAAATCTTAGAATTATTATTGAGTTCTATAATATTCTATATTACTAGAGTACCAATGCTATTAAAATTAAATAATTAGATTGTTTTTATTTTAAGCCATTTTTATGCTAGAAAATAGTTGAAATCATCTTTCTTACATGACAATAACTAACAGAAATATCAAAATATGAAACTATATTAAGGTTGAACTGGATGTTAAACTAGTAGCAAGGAACTTCAAAAATTTAAGCAAATAGCAATGAACTATATTTATTATAATGCAAAACAAATAATGAAGAAGGAATTTTAGTTGAATTTAGAAAATGTTTAAATATAGAGAAGCAACAGAAAATGACTGAAGACAATTTAGAAATACTAAGTCTGTGGGTCCATACTGATAACACAGAGAGCTATGCAGAAGAGCAAACTAACATTTGATTGACAAAATATCAAATCTAATTTTTGGAAATTTCATTTGTTTTCATTTTGTATAGATTTTGATTACTCACATCTGTTCATCATAGTTTTCTTTTAGAAATGCCTTCTCTCTCTCTCCAGGGCTAGCTAGGTTATTCCACTGTTTGTAATGAGGTTGACAAGACACCTAGTTTCAAAACAAAGCTGGAAGCAGACTTGAAATAAGTAACACTTTCATCCTCTTGCCACAGAAATGAGGGACCAATTTTAGTCTACAGGGAAGTAGATGAAAGTTGATGGCGTTCCCTACCAGATCTTAAGCTTTGAAAAGAGAGATCAAAAAGTACCAGGATACTGTCTTTGACACTCCCTATCAGATTTTAAACACAGAGAAAGGAGATCAAAAAGTGTTCTGATCCAGTCTTAAGCATTTATTTATTCATAAACTAAGTATGAGGGAAAAGAAATTGCAGCTCTTGCAACATTTTGCTTTTACTTTACTTTCCAAATTAAATGCTATTACAAAGTAAGTTGCTGAAGCTTAAACATCAAGTACATATAAACTTTCCTATTTTTTGTTCTTAATTAAGATCTTATCGTTGAAAGCATGTTCAAAATGTAGTTAAGATGACTGAACCTGGCAGCTTCATAAACACTTTCAGTTCTCAAAAGAGAGGTAAAACAAACTGTGAAAAATTACGGGTACACTGGCCACACAACTGAAAGCTGGCAAACTCAGGAGCAGAGGAAGGGCCAAGCCCCCCCCCCCCCCACTGCCTACTGCACCCATCACTAACAATCACTGCTTCAACTACAGCCCTGCTAAAACACTCTTCTATAACTCTGGAAAATTTTATGTATACAGGTTTAAAGTTTTAATAGTTTTACGTGTTTTGTTTCTAACATATGGTTCTACACCTTTTTCTGTTTCATATCCATTTCTCTCACTTATTTTTTTCATTCCACTCACTTCTATCACTGTAGCTATTTCTATCTTTTCAATTATCTTTTTTGTTTGTTTTTTTGGATCACAACCAGCAGTGCTCAGGGGTTCCTCCTGGTTCTATAGGCTCAGAAATCGCTCTTGGCAGGCTTGGGGAGACCATATGGGATGTCAGGATTCAAACCTCCGTCCTTCTGCATGCAAGTAAAATGTCTTACCTCCATGCTATCTCTCCGACCACT
>PVKC010012503.1:0-23753 GCA_004027635.1 Crocidura indochinensis
AAAAACAAAAAAAAAAAAAAAAAAGAAAGTTTTGTCAGAGGCTCTGAAGAAATGGTTAAATTTGGTTCACCCTCATTGTTGAGCGTTAAAGGGTTTATATCGATTAATTTTTTTCAGTAGCAGTTGAATGGTAATTTCAGACTGTCAAAAATAAGTGAATAAATTAAAAAAGAAGGCTCCTCTTTTTTAAATTTTAGTTATATCTTATAGATTGGGGTTCCTGTTTTTTTCTTCATAGAACCTTGAACATGAATCACTTTGCTTTACCTCATATTTCTACAACTTGCTACAAATTGAGATAAGGAAAATAAGTGGATGGGGTCCAGAGTTCAAGTGGTCTTAGGTGCATTGGGTGGGGAAAAATAGTCAGAACTAAATACCCAAGCCAAAGTCAATGACAATAGAATCAAGAGACCTAAACTATAACAAACTAAACACATAATAGTAGACCAGGGGGCTAAGAGTGTGGGTGTGGGATACATGTTGGGAATTCTGATGAAGGGAGGTCAACACTGGTGGTGGGAATGGCCCTAATTCACAGTCACGATATGCCTGAAGTACAACTATGAAGGACTTGTCATTCAAATGGTCTCAATAAAGACTTTTTTTTTAAAGAAGGCCATAAAAGGGATTACATTTCTTCTTAGTAAAATTGACTAGTTAAAGGTGACAGATGCCAGGTGACAGACTCAGGTGTTCTGTATACCAAAGTGACTCAGGTAGGCTTGGTAGATGGGTGGATGGTAACCGAGTGGCAAGCTTTCCAAAGACTGTATTACTCTACCAAGCCAGAAAGGGTGCATTCTAGTCACAAATGCCACTTTTTATGGAACAGGGCATGGTGGGGCGGAATGATAGCACAGTGGTAGTGAGCGAATAGCCAGGAGTAACCTCTGAGCATCACTATGTGTGACCCCCCCCAAAAAAAACACAAAACAACAAAAAAAAAAGGAAAGAAAAGAAAGAAAAAGAAATAGATTGGGGGAAAACCCATCAACAAATGTTCTTGTCTATGTCTAGTTTGAGCTAGTAAAGGAAAATATATTTCTATTCTAATAATGAAACCATAGAGTAAGCCAACAGGATTCCCCAAGAAAGTAGCAGAGACCAAGCTCATTGCTTCTTTATAGACAGGATTGGACACAGCAACCCACGGTCACATCTCTGGATCACTGCCCTATTGTTCCCTGTCTTCAAGGTGTAAAAGTCAACAAGAAATTTGACCTAGAGAGCCCCTTAAATATTTTCTTGTGGAATCTCTGGTGGAGGAGAAAGATCTGTGTGGTGAAGGGAGAACATACAAGGAGGCTAGAATAATAGGGTTCAGAATTCATGGAAAGGCTTTAGGCTAATTCCCTTAAGAGTAACTGGTCAGAGATTGCTGTGCTCAAGGAGTTCAGATGTTTCTGAGACACATGTCCTTACTCGACTTTTTTTTTTTTATTTTTTATTCAGTTACTGTTCTTGAGTCGAAAATCATGAAAGGGACTTCTTTAAAGGGAGGTTTATAAATACAGCCACATTGAGGCTGGAGATATAGTACAGCAGGTAGGATGTTTGCCTTGCACAAGTCAGCCTGGGCTTGATACCTGACATTCACATGGTCCCACAAGCCTACCAGGAATAATTTCTGAGTACAGAACCAGGAGTAACTCATGAGCAGCACCAGGTGTGGCCCTCTAAAAAAGAAATACAACCACACACCCCAATTTCTGAGTTATTTATTCCTCAGAGAGGAGATTCCTGCCAACTAGGATAACACATCCAGACTCTTCATAAGCAAGGAGCCTCTGCAAAATTTGGATTTAGCTTGTGAAAATAGCATGTTTGCTTCTTACTACTAAACTTGACTAGTGTTGTGGAGATCATGGATGTGGATGCAGAAGTCACAGAGTTAGTAAAAGAACTGGTCTTAGCTACATTCAGAAATCTGTCTTTTAGGGCTGGATAGATAGCATGGAGGTAAGGCGTTTGCCTTGCATGCAGAAGGTCATTAATTTGAACCCTGGCATCCTGTATGGTCCCTGGAACCTGCCAGGAGCGATTTCTGAGCATGGAGCTAGGAGTAACCCCTGAGCACTACCAGGTGTGACCCAAAAGTCAAAAAAAAAAAACAATCTGTCTTTTAGGAGTCGAAATGGATTTGAATTGCTTGCTTGCTTTTTAAGGTGCAAGGCATCAAACTTAGTGTCGGACATATGCAAGACAAGTGCATGTAGGTCAGGCCATTGAGCCACATCGATAGTCTACAGAATTTGAATTAAAAAAGTAACTACCATCTGGGGTTTCTCCACACAGATATACATTGCTGGAAAGGGAGTGAAAGACATTAGTCATGGCTGCCTCGGTTACAACTTCTGCTGCTGTGCATTAGATCTGACTCTGTAATTGCTACCTTGGCTACCTCTTTTCCACTTTTCCTCTACTCTCTGTTATCACCCTAACACAATAGTTCTTCTGTGATAAAAATCACATTTTATTTCTCAAAGAACCTGATCCGCTGGCTTCACAGGGATACTGGGATTTTCATAAATTAAGAATAGTGAACAGAGGGACCCTGTGACATATTCTTGTAAATGGCAATGCTCTTCTTGTTACCCTTTTGTCAGTCACTGATTTCTCTGTGATCCAGGGACTCATTCACTTAGTAAAGTGACCACCAGTGAAGCCTGTTCTTTTCTTCTTTCTCTTATTTTCCATTAAATCACTGTTAGCTATAACAATATGTGCAGCTACTTTCCAACCACCCCAGCCTATCTCTGTGACTGAAGTCTGTTTTTGTTTGTTTTTTAATAACCAGAGGAGCCCTGACACAGAACAGACTCAACTTCCCTGACTTTAGTTCTCAAAGGAAAAAAAATACTTCTGGCAATGAGGGAAGATGAATTCTCTTAAGTGGTCCATAAGGAATAACAATGAAAGGGGTTATACCTCCATTCATTCTTCAGTGGTTCCTAGAACTGTGTATTCTGACAACTCCCGGTTTTCAAAGCAATACATTGTCTGGTAGCTTAGGGAAAAGGCCATTATTCAACATCACTAGTGGCCACATCTGATTCACTGGTGGGTTGCTATATATTTCTGTCAGGCAAGAAGCATGCAGGCTATAGAGCATATATTTCAACTATAGTATTCAACCCTCTATATAAAATATCTTCTTTGGTCAGACATGGTACTAGGGAGCACATACAGGGATTAGGACGCATGATGTGGCTCAATCTCTGGAATCATATGTCTCTTCAAGTATCATTGGGTGCAGCCCAGGAGGCCCCTGAGCCTTGTCAGAGTGGATCAGATGACTTCTGGCACCTCAAACAATACTGCATGCTCAGGCCCTTGCATTGGACAGTCTTGTTTGTTGAATATCACCAGTGGGACCTAAAAATCCTGAACCCCACTTTAAGCATCTGCTGCAGTCCTTCCCTCAGCAATCACTCTTTTTCTTCCTGAAGAAAGACTTGTAGAGTCTGAAGAGAAGAGTTGGCCTGAAGCTATTGGGCTGGAGTCCTCTTAGTTCTTTAATTTGATGGTGCTTTAATTTGAACTACTTGCTTTCTGATGGATATAAGAATCACCATTCTAGTTATCCAGGGACTTTTTTTCTTTTCTATTTTAGTATTTATTTAACTCAATTTTAGGTTGTTTGTCTTCATCATTTTTGGAGATGACTTTGCACTTGTTGGAGTTTATCCTTTACAATTTTACCTTTGCATATTTTGAAATAGATTATCTTAGCACTTGACTGATATTTTAGTTAGGTGTATAATATTTGAGCTGCATAATATTCTCCTTTGGCATCTCATTGGAAGACAGATTCTATCTACCCAGTGTCCAGTATAATTGGTAAGAAGTTGATGCCCGGGTCATTCCATTCTTCAATATATGATTTAAATATTTGTCTATAGATTTTAGGATTTCGTTTCTCTTTTAATTTTGAAAATATATAAAATTTACTCACTGTTGCTTAACTTTACCCTCTGTATTTATCATTCTTTTGGTACATTTGCCTAGTTGGGAGTTATATTTTTCTAGTTTTTATCTGAAGATTTCCTCTAATCAATAAACTTTAACTTTTATATACTCTTACTCAATTCTTTTTTTTTTTTTTGGTTTTTTTTTTTGGGTCACACCCGGCAGTGCTCAGGGGTTACTCTTGGCTCCATGCTCAGAAATTGCTCCTGGCATGCATGGGGGACCATATGGGGCACCGGGATTTGAACCGATGACCTTTTGCATGAAAGGCAAACGCCTTACCTCCATGCTATCTCCCGGGCCCCTTTCTTTTGTTTTAATTTTAATCAATGACTACAAAATACCCCAACTGTTTCTGGAGAGAAAAAAGTAAAGTTTGTAATATACTTAAGAATCCTGTTTTGCTTTGAAATTACCTGTGGCATCAGTACTCTATTGGATGGTCTTGACTTTTTCCCTTTGATGTTTTTTGCACTAGTAAGAGTAATGAGTAGTATTTTCTATCACCAAGCCCTTGGTAGCTTATCTCAAAGATGAAGGCCAATGCATATGTTTCTCAATAAGAAGCTCACCTGAGTGAGAGGTGCTTCTGAGTAGAAAGAGCACCTGCATAGGAAGAGTACATGGGAATTTGACCCATAGAGATAACAGAGATACAGGACTAAAAGGTATGTGTCCCAGGATGTCCCCACATTGCTCTTCAATATTTCCATAAAAAGTAAGAGAGGATGATCACACATGGGATGTTTAGTGTTTGGGATCAAGCCTGGACATGCCATGTTTTTGCTTAGATTCCATCTTCACAGCTGGCCCTTTGGATCTATTTAGATTCATGGGATCAGGGCAATGGAATTGGCCTGTACTTTCAAAGGGATAATGAAAGGGTTCTATAAATATCTAGCATGGTCTTTGTTACAGCTTTCCCCCCCAGTCTCAATGTCTGTTATAGTCATGTGAACAAATCATATGTTGATTATTACCTGTAACCAGTGAAAAGTTTCTAGAATCCTAATCCTTTCCTTCATGAAAAGACTGGGTCTGCACATTCTCTGGTGGTGGATGTGGTGTGTAGACTGGCAGGCTTTACTTTAAGATAAGCAAACTGGCAGTCTCTTCTCTGGAAGCTACTGCCACGTAGTTAGCAGTTTAACTTCTTTGAAATGTGTTTTCTTTTCAGGTTTTGAACATTTTTGTTCAATGTTTTCTTCCTTCTAGGAGTCAGAAGGAAGGCTTATCTCAGCAGCCAGTGGCTATGGAGTTTTTCACTGAATATTTTGGTGGCCAATTCTTCCTAAGACCCCCAAGTTTATTCCTTAGGGAACTCTAAAAACAGCCCTTTTGTGACGAAGTAAGATAGTTTTTATTAAGACTTATTTAGAAAGACGTGAGGGAAGACAATGAGAGAAGTACATATTAAAGAGAGAACACAGGCTTCTCTAAATTGTAAATAGGCAAAGAAACCTAGACAAGCTAGTGACATATGTTAAAGGGAGAACATGGGCTTGAAGAACAATCCTAAAATTAGCCCAATTTTACCTCAAGCTTACTACTCTATTTTTAACAACTCATGCTCTCTTCTTTCTGATCTATACATCACTGTATCTGAATCCACCTCAAATCTTTCAGAAACTCATAAAATCTTTCTTTGCAAACAGTTCCCTTCCAGTATTTCACAGTCATACCAATTTCCACTCCTTTAGGCTTCTTTGACAACTTCTATTTCTATTTTAAGAATTTGTTGCTTTATTTAGAAATGAGGGGAGATAAATGATTTCCTTAACTTTTTCATCTTGAACTAAAAGGTATGCATTTCACTTAGCAATTTGTGATTTTCATGCCAATACAACTCTCTTTGACATCACTGAATAATATCTTAAACATAACTTTGAAGTATGATCATATTGTTTTTTTCCGCTGAACTTCTAAAACTAAATATTTAGTTCATTTAAGTATTTTAAAAATCATTATAAAGAAATTCTATAATGAATATTCTTGTAGCTGGAATGTTAGCTGCCTGACGTGTTATTTATATCAAATTCTTTATTTTTGGTTTTAGGGTCACACCTGGCAGCACTCAGGAACCAGGGTTAATCCTGGTTCTATGCTCAGAAATCGCTCCTGGCAGGCTCTAGGACCATATGGGATGCTGGGATTCGAACCACCGACTTTCAGCAAACACCTTACCTCCATGCTATCTCTCTGGCCCCTTAATCAAATTCTTTGAAGTGGAATTATTGGCTTCAAGATCACTTGATTTTGTTGTAACATTACATATGCACAAAAATATTGCCCTTTTGAGAAACCAAACTGCCAGCAATAAGTAGTATCATCAAAAACATTCTACCAATTTATACTAGTAATACTCACTAACTGAATGACAGCTTTCTCAGATATAATTGGTCTAAGTCTTAGGGTATTATAAAGATGAAACATGTACCTCATACATGCCTGTCACAAGCTTAATATACAATAGTTTTTGTTTGAAAAAGTGATAAATTATTTTTAAAAGTCCAAGAATGAGCTGTTTGTCCCTTTGAGTTGCTGTAAGGATAACATGATACATGTAAAAATGTACAGTAGTGGGATATGTGAGATATACCGTATTTTTCGCTCTATAAAACACACAAGACCATAAAACGCACTTATTGTTTAGATGCTCTCCTCCCTGAGCTCAGGCTTCAGCTCCTGATGGCATTCGCTTCATAAGAAGCACTTGGGGGTGTGTGTCTGTGTCTTATGGTACGAAAAATGTGTTAAGTGTAAGCATTGTTCTCCTTCCTTCTAATTGAAGCCTCTTGAATGTAAGAACAATTTAAGTCTTAAGTACAGCAAACAAGTTATATGGGTAGCAATTGTATTGGGAGCATTTTGGTATATTGAGTCTTCAGTGAAGAAAGTCATAGAGATTGACCAATTACTACCCTCAGTGAATTAGTTTCCTCTTGACAAGCATTCAGATTCTTTTTGGTTACAAGTTTCTCTGAGCATCTATGTATGAAAATTTGATTCACAAAACTGGGGTCATTTCCTCCATGTACACCATCCCTTGGAATAAGTGATTTCTGTCACTTTCCACTCTCCTTGAGTTCACAGAGACATGTGAATATGTGAAAAGACAGGAGTAAAACTGTTATAAGGATTCACACAAAAATGGCTTGCCCTTTCAACCTTGTTTCTCTCTTGAACACATACCTGTTTGTTCCACTTGGGAGAAGCCTATGTTCTTCCTTGAATATGTTATCCTCTTTTTCTTCCCCCCACCCACATCAAAGTACATTTCATCCAATAAAAACTGTTCATTACAAAAATTAAAATATTTAGCAAATGCATAAATGTATAAAATGAACAAGAATAGAGAGGCATTATATTTCTGCTTCAAGTAAGAGCTCTGGAAGTGTTGATAACAAATTGGTAGGGAATAAAGGACAGATTTTTAAAAGAATTGAAAAGAACTAGGCTAATAAAAAATGTAGGTAATTCCAGGGATAATCTTGGATATGAAAAGATGAACAAAAATTATTATAGTATTAGGCCCTAAAATTATAAAGAGAATGTGGGTTTAACAGGTTCAAATATTGCCTCTGTTTTATTCTCTTTTGAGTCTTTAGTATTAAATTTTATATGAAGCTTTTCTTTCTTTTTTCCCCTTTCTTTCCTTTTCCTCTGCTTTTCCTATCCTGGAGGACAGCCTCATCAGTAAAATGAAGCTATTGTCTTACATTGACGTGCATTTCTAAAGCATAGTTGATGAAATATGAATGTCCCCAAGCTCACTGGTTGTTGTCCCGGTACTCTGCTTTGTTCTCCACATATGTGCCCTGAAATAATTCTCAGCATCTTCCTAGTGTTGCCATATGAAGTAAAATAGCCAGGCAAGTGTCAGTGTCCTGTCTGAGTTTATATCAGGTTAGGCATTCTTTTGTAGGCGAGAGATGTTAAATAATCATGACTTGAAAAAAACAACAAAAGAGGTTTTTGTTTTTTATCTACATAAAAGAAACCCAGAGTGATGTTACTTCTTTAGAGGTGGTAAGAAGGTTTCAGAATGATTTTGGAAGATAAAAGTGAATTTTTGCTTGCATATCAAAAGTATTTCAGAAAAGTTTAGAGGTTGCACATGACCTAAGACTCAGAAAAACAGCCTTGCACTTCCTATAAAGCTCATAGTATGAGACTGGGCAAGAAGTCTCCTGCTCAGGTAAAGAACAGAATAGAAAAAGGAAACAAGAATCAACTTTCTCAATGAACACTTAGAAAAAGCAATACATTGCGCTGGGCCTAACATCCTAAGAACAGAATTAAGTCCCGTGTCTATGCCTTGCTCCAATAAAATATGACTGAAAATCTTTCTTAGTTCCCAAATGTCCACATATCCAACTAAATTTAATATAGGCTTATTATAGAGTATAATAAGTATATAATAGAGTTAAAAATAATTAATACTTTTTGTCATAAGAAGAAATTTTCACTTATTTACTTTACCTGATATACTTTACAATAAACAAGTATTTCTGCAATTGCAATAATAAAAGCACCATTTAAATTTTCAGCCTGTAGATTCAACTTATAACTATGACTCAAGACAATTATGCTACAGAGCAGAATGTAAATTATGTTACCTGAATTAAAATGTAAATTTAC
Source organism: Crocidura indochinensis (assembly GCA_004027635.1). Lineage (NCBI taxonomy): Eukaryota > Metazoa > Chordata > Mammalia > Eulipotyphla > Soricidae > Crocidura > Crocidura indochinensis. Next base: position 8,614 of record PVKC010012503.1, read on the forward strand.
AGGGGCTGGAGCGATAGCACAGTGGTAGGGCATTGGCCTTGCTCACAGTAGATCCAGAATGGACCTGGTTCAATCCCTGGTGACCCATAGGTTCCCCTAAACAGGAGCTATTTCTGAGCACATAGCTAGGGATAATCCCTGAGTGTCACTGGGTATGCCCCCCCGCCAAAAAAATGTAAATTTACAGATGACAACGGAGTGAATGGATCTGTGGAGAAGGATGCTAGGATTTATTCCAAAGCTTCACACATTCAAAGGAAATGCTCAATTCCTGAGTTACATCCAGCCACAACAATCTGAATGTATGGGAAGAATGAAAGGAAACCAGGTAAAATTTAGGACATTGTGATCCTCCTATTAGAAAGTGAGGTGTCAGAAAAAAGCATAGATTTTTAAAACATAGAGATGTAAGACTATGAGAAGTATAATTATTTCTAGAAGGTACAAAAGTAATGAATAAAAATTTTTATATAAAATGGTGTAGTTAAGTGGGAATATTGGTAGGGTTATAGTTAAGAGAAGATATAGTTAAACTAATTATTTATCTATTAAACCTTTATCATCACATTCTGATTTGATTCCTGTAATCATTGCAAGGACTCATGGTTTGATATGACCACAAGACTTAGGGGATGCAAAAGAGAGGGTGGTTTCTTGTGTGTGAGTAGATTTATAAATTTATATTAAATATTTATTTAATGCTCATAAAAGTATTTTTATTTTTAAATAGTTTAATATTACATGTAGTTATTTTAAATATTTATTATTTTATATTAAATTTATCTAATTTTGATTACATTTATATTAGTAGAGCAGTAAGTTATTTGCTAATTTTATATTTGTATATATAATCTAGATATTAACAAATGAGTGGTCCTCAATGCGAGAAAATTCATCTTGCTTAAATAGATACATCAAATTAACCTCATCTGATGCAACAAGCCATTTGCATCACAAGCACTCACCATATAACCTTCCAATTTATCACTTAACGTTCTTATATGCCTTCTCTCGAGGAAAACAACTACCATTGACCCCAGAACTTTGACAATTCTAGTCATCACTGAAGTTTATATATACATATAATATATTTAATATATTATATAAAATTAAAATAATTATATATAATTATACTTAAAAACTACTTCATAATTTATAAAGCAATTTTTCTTTGAACCTGAAAAGACATTTTCTATGATGGTTCAAGTTTGGTTTTTATAGAAAGTAAATTTTTTTAGGTTTAATTTTTTTTTTTAGTTTTAGTTTAATTTTTATTAAAACACTGTAGTTTACAAAGTTACACAGAATAGATTTCATTCAGGCAGACAATGTTAGCAGGCATACACTTATCTTCCTCCACCAATGTCCCCAGATTCCCTCCAACCCCTGAGACTACTCCATTTGCATACATATAACAAATTATTTCATATAACTTACTCCAACAAAACTTTTTGTTTGTTTGTTTTTGGGCCACACCCAGTGATGCTCAGGGGTTACTCCTGGCTATTCGCTCAGAAGTCGCTCCTGGCAAGCACGGGGGACCATATGGGGAACCAGGGGATCAAACCGCTGTCCGTCCTAGGTTAGTGCAGGCACCTTACCTCCAGCGCCACCGCTGGGTCCCACTTCAACAAAACTTAAAGGAAGGGTAAACAGAATTATAAGAAAATAAATCACTAAAAGCCAATTTGGTATGATTGATTACTAGTGATTTTAACCAATATAAGTAAAACATTAATAATTGTTTTATTGTGATTATTTCATTATCAAAAATGTAATAAAATGTAAAAAAATCTGTAGAAAGTTAGAAGTAAACATACCTTTCTTAATCTAATAGCAAGGAATCATATGCACCTTTAGTTAATGTCATACTCAATCAATACCACATGTTGGGAAGTTTGTCTTGTCTTTTGAAGAAGGTTTAAAATGCTTCTTGCAAAACTGGCTTCAAAGCTATGAATTTCCTAAACTGTTGACTCTATGAAGCTTTGATAATTCCTTCAAATCTTAATGTTAATCTAGATAGGTAGAGTATTCTTGGCAAGGTGTTCATTTCATTGTCTTTTTGTATTAGATTCTTTCATACTTTACTGGCTTACAGTTTCATTAGATCTGCTGTAAATCTTATGTCTTCCGTTTGTCTTAAGTTCATTTTATAATTGTTCAGCTTTCAGTATTCTTCAGATTATGTCAAATTGTCTACAATGTATTACTTGGAGTTTTCCTAGTTGATTCTATTTTTGTTGGGACCCTTTGGGTCTCTTGGGGACTCAGCACGTATAAGCCTCAACTCTGAAAAATTCTTATTGATAATTTATTTAACTATTGTTTCTTCACTAAATTTGCCTTTCAGTTCTTCAAGGATTCCAATGATACATTGCAAGTATCTCATTGTGGACCGTCATGATAGCATAGCGGTAGGGCGTTTGCCTTACACTCAGCCAACTCCGGATGGACTCTGGTTTGATTCCCAGCATCCCATATGGTCCCTTTGAGTCTGCCAGGAATGACTTCTGAGTACAGAGCCGGGAGTAATCCCAAGTGCCGCTGGGTGTGACCCCAAAACAAAACAATATAAAAAAGTATCAAGTATCTCATGGTTCAATGGCAGGGGATTAGGCAGACATGGGTCTGAAAGCAAAGACCAACACAAGAAATAATCCACATACAGTTAAGGAGATAAAACCGGTTCAGGAACCACCACTGCAAGCCTTTAGCTCCCTCCTAGCCCCAAGATTATCATTGGCAGAAAGTTCAGTAGTGGAAAACTGAAACCACCAACAGTTTCTCCCGGACACCCTGGTGCTTTACTGGAAACCCAAAGACCACACCCAGGGGAGGAGAAAGGTGGTCAGAGGCATCAATCCAAAAGTGATTCCATCCAATGAGTAGCAAGCATCAATCAGCAAAGAAGAAATATCCTAAATAGAATGGAAACCGGTCAGTCCAGCACTATAGTCTTCTGGTTTGCTAGTCATTTCTTTTAGACTATTTTCCACCTTCTGCTGCTTCCTTCTTCTCATCTTAGAACTCTCTGATCGTTTGCTCAGATTATGTTTTTCTGATTTGCAGAGCTACTATTCTCTTTTTTATATTGTCTAACATGTTTTTCACTTCTGTCATTTCTGACTAGTAAATTTTTCACTTAGACATATTTTTTGTGCTTTTTAGACTACTAACTAGTGCTAATGTTTCTTTGAAATTGTTGAATATCATCATGATGGGGTCTGAGGGTTGACTGATGTTATTTATGATATTATTTTCACTCAATGAATTTGGTGCATTTCTTTGTGTTTTCCCCATTGATTTTCTAGTGTTCAATTGTACTGGAGGTGTGTTTATAATTGGACATGCCCCCCCCCCAATATGTTGAAGGTTTAGGATGGAATTTCTTTCTTTTATGTCCATCTTCACCAAATGACAGAAAGAATAACTGTGAGCAGTATGTAATTTGTTGAGTAGATCTGTCACTTCAGGGATGAGGTGTGGACCTGTTTATATGGTGCAAGTTGGGTGTGGATGCTGCTGGAAGGGAGTGGCTCTGCCTTCTGTTCTGGATTAGACCCAGCGATGTTGACTGGAGATAAAGTCTCAAATGGCAAGGTGGAGCAGTGAGCAAATGGCCAAGAACTGTAGTGTGAGCCTGTTCATATCTGAAATAAAGTAGTTTTATTTAGGGAATATCGTAAGAGAGAGAGATATCGAGTAATATGTTCAAAAGAATAGGAATTCCTTCTGAGGAAAGAGACTTCAAAGTGCCCTTTAAAATAAAAGAAAGGAATTAAACAACTCAAGTTAATATATATTATATGTGTGTGAGTGTTGATTTTTGCAGTACATAATAATACTGTTTTCATTACATGATACACTGGTATTGTGAAGAAATTAGAACCAAAAATAAATGCTAAGAAGACAAAACCCTTACTGTGGGTTTTAAAATTTTATAACTGAGAAACCAAAGTTTGTGGCTTGGACCATAATGACTTCACTAAGTATGCTGTGCCAGAGAAATATTTTGATGGCCAACAAAGCAAGCTCCCTGGTGATCTTACCTTATTACTTTCCCTTCATCACTCACACAACACTTTGAAGAAGGTATACATTTTACTCTTCTAAAACGGTGAAATCCATGCTTTGTTGAGTTGTCTTCTGTCCCTGATTAACACATTGCTCTACCTATTCTTGGTCAGGTATTCCTTGTTTCCTTCCTAGGATGGTTGTTACACATACTTGCTCCAATTATCCCTTAGCTTAGGTACTCTGAAAATAATTTCATGACAATTGGGCTCAAATTCTGGTTCTGCCACTGTCAAGACATATCAAGTAAGAATAATTGCTTAACTTTAGAACTCACATTTTTATCCATCAATGTAGTGGGTTAAGGATCTCTCAATATGGGAATTAATGAATTATGGCCTCATGTGTAGACAGGAAAGATTTATCTGCATAAAATAATTCCTAATTCAATCTGCTAAAGAGATGCATCTTATTTTTTATGTAAATATAATTCAAGGATTTAAATTATTTATTTATTTATATATTTATATTATTAAATTATTTATTTATTTATATAAATTGATTTATTTATTTAGTCTAGAGACAATGTCTAATGATTTGCAATAATTTCCTACATTAAGAACCAAGTGCCTTTCCACTTACAAGACCTGTTGACCAGTGCCACACCTTACCACGCCTCCCATAACAACTCCTCCTGCTCAGACTTCTTTAATTAAAATGTCTGTTTGCTGCCCTGCCTAAACCTGGCTCTTTGCCCTTTGCTGATGTGTTCAATTTCATTCACACTAACACCTATCTTGCTACTGCCCTTACCCTTCCCTTCCCTTCCTTCCTTCCTTCCCTTTCTTCCCCTTCCCTCCTCTCCCTTTTCCTTCCTTCCTTTCTTTTTCTTCTCCTCTACTCCCCTTCCTTTCTACTTCCCCCATTCTACCTTCCCTTCCTTTCACCCTTCCTTTCTTTTTCTCTCCTCCTTCCCTCCCTCCCTCCCTCCCTCCCTTCCTTCCTTCCTTCCTTCCTTCCTTCCTTCCTTCCTTCCTTCCTTCCTTCCTTCCTTCCTTTCCTCTTCTCTTCCCCATCATCTCTTTATATCTCTCTTTGGCACACTCAAGATGCTTTTTATCTAATTGTGTGTCATTTAGAGGTTACCACTTATCTCTTCTTAGCACAACTTAAAAATGTTGCTGATGTCTTATAAACTACTAGCCTTCACACTTTCTTTACTCTCCTCATTTGCTTTCATAGATTCTAATATTTATAAATAACTCAACACCTGAATATCACATCTTCCCACTCTTGTTTTTTATTACACTAAAATTTTGAACCCAAGATTATTTTTTCCACTTCCTTCTTTAATACTTAATTTACTCTCATTTTGTGGGGCCACCCCAGGAATTGATACTGGTTCTGTACTCAGGGATGACTCCTGGCAGTGCTCTGGGGACAATCTGTGGCATTTGAGAGTGAACCCCCTGGTTGATTACAGGCAATGTATCTTACATGGCCTACTATTTCTTCAGCCCCTAATCCTTAATTTCTTATTCATCATTTTTATTAACTTTGTTAGGATGAATATGGAAGTTCACCTAATCTGGACAAGCTTCTACCATGAGTAAAAATATCACAAGAAGGGTTCTATCTTCTTAGCATTTATTTTTGTTTCTATTTTTTTCATAATATTAATGTACTATAATGACAACAGAATTTTTATGAACTGCAAAAACCAACTTGTACTCTCTCTTTCTCTTTATGCCCCTCTCTGTGTTCTACATGGTGACATAGTTTTCTGCTATAATTTTCTCCAGCTATCACCACAGAGACTTGAAGAATATTTAGAAGAGAAAGATCTATTACTGATATCTTATTGATTATTGTATTGACTGTATATATTTTTATATTTTTAGAAAAGAATGGGCTGTTATCCTGAAGATTGTACTTAGCAATACAGAAACTACTAGTCTAAATTATCATCATTTTCCATCAAACTTTTATTATATTAAATGTAATAGTTGTTTGACTATGGGTAAAGAGAAATTATGCAACCATAATTGAATACAAAATTTTAATGGATAATATTTCACATACTTATAGACTAAGCTTATTTATAGAATAATTTTTGTTTTTGGGCCACTTCTGACAGTGCTCAGGGATTACTCCTGACTCTACATTCAGAAATTACTCCTGGAGGGCTCAGGAGACTCATGAAATTTTGGGGATCAAAGTCTGGTTGGTCGCTTGCAAAGCAAATGCCCTCCCTATCTGCTCTACTAACTTTCCAGTTTCAGATCATTTATTTGTAACCACTATGATCAAGTGGAGCAAAGATATCCTTAAAAATATTCCTATCTTACAAAAACAAAGTAGATGGTGAGATAGAGACAAAGACACACACACACACACACACACACACACATACACACACAGAATACCATGTCGTAAGGCACTTGCCTTGCATTCAGTCAACTTAGGTTTGATTCCTAGTGCCTTACATGGTATCCTGAACTTCACCTTTTGAAATGAATTGCATTTAAAAATCATATGGTCAATAAATTCAGTTTTCCATGCATTGATATTTGATATCATGGCTAGAGGTGGATCTGAACACATGTAACACCTTTAATGGTTATTCTAGCCTCAAGGAATTGGGTCTTCAACAATGATTACACATGATAAATATTTTATAATAGCTACAGCCATTATTAATAATATTTTTCACTTTAATAAAACTACCTGGGCTTTTTTTTTTTTTTTTTTTGGTTTTTGGGTCATACCCGGTGACGCTCAGGGGTTACTCCTGGCTATTCACTCAGAAGTCGCTCCTGGCAGGCACGGGGGACCATATGGGGAACCGGGGGATCAAACCGCGGTCTGTCCTAGGTTAACGCAGGCACCTTATCTCCAGCGCCACCACCCGACCCCCTACCTGGGCTTTTTATTTCATTCCCTGATTCTATTCTCTATTCTATTTCTTGATCGCTTAACAACGTCTCTTTTAAGAATTATTAGTCTTCAATTAGAGATCCCTGAATGTCATTGGGGTATCCTAAAATTCTCAATCTCTATACTATCCTATTGTCTTTCAACTATTCCAGTGTCTCAAGACTGAAAATGCATATGCTAACAGGAATGCTTTCTTTTTTTGTTTTTGGGCCATACCTAGCAGTGTTAGGGCTTACTCCTGACTCTTCAAGAATCACTCCTGTTTGGGGGACCATATGTGGTGTTCATGAATTGGATCCAGGGGAGCATGTACAAGGCAAGTTTCTTAGCCCTCTACTATATCTCAGTCATCCAAAAAATCCATTCATTTTTATCCTCAAAGAGATTAAAAAAAAAAGCTATGGAGCTGGAGTGGTGGTGCAAGTGGTAGGGCACCTGCCTTGCATGCAGCTAACCTAAAACAAACCTTGGTTTAACCCCCCACATCCCATATGATCCCCCGAGCCAGGAACAATTTCTGAGTGCCTAGCCAGGAGTAACCCCTGAGTGTCACCAGGTGTGGCCAAAAAAAAAAAAAAAAAAAAAGCCAAAACAGCTTTTCCTCTCACCTCTGGCCTTAGTTTTGCTGTTCTTTTTACAACATTTTTTTTTTTTAGACTTTTGACTTTCCTAAATTTTTTTCCTAACCTCTTTTCTCTCTACTTCCTTTAAGAGAGATGGCTCAATGATACTCTAGCACATAACTTTTAACAGAGTACAACAAAATTTTAATGTGAGATAGCAACAAAGCTTTCTCACATTTCACTGTCTTAGTAACATAGGAAAAAAGAAAACATCCCTGACAGATGAAATCATTGTTGCTATTGATATGACTCATTACAAGTCTTACATTCGGAATCTTAGTGTGTGCATAGAAGAGAAAGTGTGTGTATTTGTGTGTGTAAAAACACGTGTATTTTATCCTCTCTGGCGTCAACTTGATTTCCCTCTTTGGAGAGCCTGGGTCTTTATGTGAAAGCTACTCCAGTTAATTCTCATTCAAACCTCTCCCTTTTTATTGCTGTTGCAAATACTTTCTTGATCCTAAAGAACCACACCCAGCACTCAGCACACAACCCTACTACCGCCCTGTTTTGTTTTTTCTTTTTTTTACTTGACTCTCATTAACCACTCTTATTCTTGCCTGCTGAAGTGCCCCTGTTGTTCACTGTGTGTAGTTCATGTCTGCTCTGTTGTATATTTTTTGTTTTTCTGGTTTGCTTTTCTTTCTCAACTCTTCTAGGGTCACAGTCTTGCCTTACCTACTTTTCTTTTGATGTTGCTTCTTGTTTTATGTTTTTTTTTTTTGGCGGGGGGGGGGGATCACACCCAAAGGTGCTCATGGGTAAATTACTCCTGGCTCTGCACTCAGCAATCACTCCTGGCAGGCACGGGGACCATATAGGATGTTAGAGTTCGAACCACCATTTATTCTAGATTGGTTGTGCGCAATGCAACTGCCCTACTGCTGTGCTATCTCTTCGGCCGGCCCCTGATGTTGTTTCTTGTACTTTTGTCTTCCACCCAGCTCTCCCAAATCAGAAGTTGAACAGGATGAGAGTGTTCTGCTCAGCGGTGGGACTGGCCATCCTTTGGACTGTTTTGATCATATTTCCTCTGCTCAGCATTATTTGAAGTTTTTCCTTTTATTACTACTGGCCTTTGGAAATCTATAACTTAGTATTCTCCACTGATCTGTTTTCAACAGTTAAAGCAGATTTAGTCATAGATTCACATTCTTTTCTCTGGACCCAATCTGGTATTCATTTTCCTTACTGAGTATTGAGCAGTCCCTTTAGAGTTTAGACTTTACCCTCTTGGGTCAAATACTGAATGACTTTCCCTTATGAGATAATTCTTTTCATAGTCTATTATTTTTTTTACCCTAGTCCAATTCTCATATTCACACTCCCTCTCCTGTGCTAGTTCCACAATTTTCTCTGATTTTTTTTTTCATTTTATTCATCTCTGATGGGAAAATTTGATTTTCTGTCCCTTTGAACTCTTTTGGAACCATTCTCTATAGAACTTACAGAATGGATAGAAGATAATATAAAGTTTGGCCTAATTCTCTTAGGTACCTGCTTCCCATAAATGGAGAGATTCATGCAAAATCTAGGGTACTCACTGTACAAATACATCTACTTCACAAAATATGAAAACACTGAAAATCAATTATTCTTATACACTCAGCTTCTACTGTATTTCCCAGAAACAATCACTTTGTCAACTGAGCCTGTATTTTAATACACCCCCTTCTCTCTAGTTTGTGTCCATTATTATATTAAGCTACACAAAAAACTTGTAGTTGGCATATATTCACTACTGGTTGAATAATCATGTGCTCTTATAGATGTATGTATGTGAATGTATGTATACATATACTTATAAAATAATATTTGACTACCAACCCCAAACAAAGGTGTTTCCCCAACTTCCTCCTTCTTAAAAACTCTTCATTTGATATGTAAAAGCCCACGAGATCACTCTGCCCTGTCCCACCCTGGTGGATTTGATTCTGGATATTAAAGAGAAGGAGTTCTAGCTTGGGACTGAGGCAGAAGGCATGAGGCAAAAGGCCACAGATGCCATGAACGTCCTTTCCTAGTGCTTGGTGTATTATTTCTTTGCTGCTACCCTGCTTCTTCAGACCCAGCTGTGTAGGGTTTAGTAATATAGTGCCTGGATTTTTCTCAAAACTTGTGGATTTTTTTGTTTGTTTTTGTTTTTTGTTTTTGGGCCACACCAGGTGACGCTCAGAGGTTTACTCATGGCTATGCGCTTAGAAATCGCTTCTGACTTAGAGGACCATATGGGACGTGGGGGGATTGAACTGCTGTCTGTCCTAGATCAACTATGCTGCGCTACCGCTCTGGCACCAAAAGTTGTGGATTTTTATTTTATATATATTCATAAGCTAATCTATACCTATAAACTTCTTTGCATATGTGTATGCGTTTTGATTAAAAAATTGCTTTTTGCATACTAGTTGGCATCTTGTTTTATTAATTTCCCTTTCTCTTTAGTTGTTTCAGTGTTCAGGGATCACACATTTGAATGCAATACCATATACACTTGGTTGTGGTACAACAGAAATCATGATACACATGTAGAGCAGGAATCACAATGACTGGCAGGAGGCCCAGCTGGGACAATGCTGGGGATTTAAATTCACAGTCACATGCCTGTTTTATGAGCTTCATTGAGTGAGCCACTTTTTTTTTTTCCCCCTAACAGTACATCTTAGGAATATGCCTATGTTAACCTAGGTTTTATGCCTAAGTTAATATATTGCTCTATCTCATTTAACAACATTGTTGTATAGCACCACATTTTAGATATATTTATCGGTCCATTTCTTTACTGAAGGATATTTACATATTTTCTAAATTTTGTTATTATGAACAATACTATCCCATCTATGTTGACAGTATTTTCTGCCTACATGTAAATGTATTATTATGCACATTCCATTTTATGGAATTTTTCGAAGTGAATTGTTGAGTGCAGTGAAATGTGCATTTTTAATAAACATTTCCAAATTGCCTTCCACAAAATCTGTGGCTGTTTACACTCCAGCTGCGTAGGAGAGTATAGATTTCCCCACATGCTCACCAATGTCAGTTATTATTGATTCTTTTAATTTTGCCCATCTAATGGGTGAAACGGTGTGTCTTTTGTGAATCTTCTTTTTTTTTTTTTTTTTTTTACAGAATTCACATTTCACTGATCATTAGTTAGATTCAGGACCCCTTTCTATGTTTATTGGCCTTCTTTATTGTATTCTGTCCTTGATGCTTTTAAAATAATTCTTTCTTCCTACTTCAGAGGAAGAAAGCACCTTTTTTTTTTTTTTTAGCTGCCCAAGGCCCAAGAATTAATTTCCTCATGCTTCCCTTCTTTCTCAATTATCTTTTCTCTTTAGATCTTCAATTTTCCTGTCTTTACAGCTTCCATCTTTTTTGCTTTGGAACATAATCAAACTGCAATTATCTTGGGACAAAAAGACTACTCCACTCTGCTGTCCCTTTTAACTGTTTTTTGTCCTCTTTGCCCCAATCTTGTCTAATGAGGGATATTACACTTCTCAGCCACTCTAATCAATGGTCACAGCTTAACTTCTTCCTAGTTTATGCCAGTTTGAACACCTTCTCCATATTTTTTTAATCAAAGTCTTCTCTTAACCCCAAAGGTACTACCAGTTTCTCTTTTACCTCTATCTAGGATCTCTCTTTTCCTTCTAGGCTTTCTCCCCTTTCCCTTGCCAAAACAGAAAGCAACAACAAAAAAGCTACATATTTTCAGCAACTATGCATTTTCAAGCTTTGTTCTCTTCTCTGATTTCTTATTTTGTAGGCCTCAGTCATCTAAAACATTTCCACTATCATCTTGACGTAAATAACTGCCACATTGGTATGATGTCCTGTTAAAATTAAATGTTTCACTTGTATTCTTCCTAGAGAATTGAACCACTGTGATGTCAAAATCAGATCATTCAATTATATTTACCTCCTTCTTTCCTACTAAAAAGGGAGAAAATAATATTTTTTAGATATCAGAGTTCTGCCAGGAGAGGAACTTGTGTTGTCTAAATTTTTTGATAAAGGAGATGGTAAAAAAGAATTAGAAAGGCTTCTTCAGACAAAAAAATAGTCATCTCAGACAAAAATAAAATATTGATCCCAGATATGCTTTCCAGTAGGGCTGACTCACTATTATACTTGGGTTTTGCTGGATATACTCTGCAAGGCTTGAATTGCTTGGAACAATAACGAGAATGGGAGTGGTTGTGAAAAGAAAGGAGGACAAAGAGATCTGAAATCCAAAATGGAAACTTGGCACAACAACAGGCAAGAACTTTATGAAGCTTTGCCCCACCATATGCCCTATATGCCTTTTACTTGTCTCTGAGAACTTCTCAGGAAACAGCAACAACAACCCTCATGATCACTGATTCTTTTTTTATTAATAATGCTATATTAATTACTGTACTTTTTTAGCTTATTGATTCTAGATGTTTTTTTATTGTTCAGACTCTAAGTTAAAATAGTTCTTTCTTTTATAACTTTATTAAGGTAAACTGATAAACAAGGCACATATTTCAATGCAATATATTTTATGAGTTTTGATATGCATCATTATCTGGGAAAACTTGAGCAAAATTAAGATAAGGAATTTTCACATCACTTTTTATAGCGACCTGGTGTCCCCTCTACTTATATTCTTCTCTCTTTCCCAGGAAACTACTGGTATGCTGCTTTTTGTTACTGTAGATGTCTTTAAATTTCTGATAGGCTTATATGATGGAACTCTAGAGTGTGTTCCTCAAACTGGTCTTCATTTTTAACAATAGGCCTCTTATCATACTGGCTGGTCAACTAGTCTTATGCTCTGGATCTCAATTTACATGACTGATGCTAGCACCATTAAAATATTCTGGAGGTTCTAAGGAGGCCAGGACCTAAATTAAAAAACATATGCACACTTTTTGGTTGGTTTCATTTAGTAATGTTATTTTAACATATTGTTACATATAGAATTGGTTCTATTTTTATTGTGGAGTAATCCATTACATGGGAAACCACACTTTCTTTGTCTGGTGGTCACCAAACATTATAAAACATAAAATTGTTTGCAGCTACCAACCCAGTTGTTAGGAATCTTTGTGTCCTTTTGTGGAAATGCACCTTTTTGTATTTTGTGCACATGTGAGTGAGAGATTAGATCTTATGTGAATGTAGTGTTTTTAAAATTTTTTGTTTGGTTTTTTTTTGGCCACACCCTTTTGATGCACAGGAGTTACTCCTGGCTGGCTATGTGTTCAGAAATCGCCCCTGGCTTGTGGGGACCATATGGAACTGGGGATGAAACCTTGGTCCATCCTAGGCTAGCCCTTACAAGGCAGACGCCTTTCCTCTCTGGCCCTTCATAGAGTGTTGCTTTTTTTTTTTAAACTCTTCCAAAGTGGGGGACCAGAGCAATAGCACAGTGGGTAGGGCATTTGCTCTGCATGCCAACCCACCTAGGTTCAATTCCTGTTATCCCATATGGTCCCCAAGCCTGCTAGGAGTGATTTCTGAGCTCAGCGCCAGGGTTAACCCCAAAGTGCTGCTAGGAACAGCATCAAAACCAAAACCAAACCAAATCAAAACAGCAGCAGCAGCAACAACAACAACAACAAAAACAACAACAAAACTTCCAAATTGTTGGAGCCTGAGATAGTATAGCAGAAATAGTGTTTCCCTTGTACACAGTTAACATAGGTTCGATCCCCAGACTATGTGCTTCCTAAAGAATACCAAGAGTGATTCTTTTTTTTTTTTTTTTTGTGGCTTTTGGGTCACACCCGGCAGTGCTCAGGGGTTACTCCTGGCTCCATGCTCAGAAATTGCTCCTGGCAGGCACGGGGGACCATATGGGGCACCGGGATTCGAACCAATGACCTTTTGCAGGAAAGGCAAACGCCTTACCTCCATGCTATCTCCCGGGCCCCCAAGAGTGATTCTTGAATACAGAGCTAAGAGTAAGCCCTGAGCACCTAAACAACAAAACCTGCCTAAATGCTTTAAAAATTAGGCAGATCATTTTATATTTCCACAAAGATCATGAAAGTTTCAATTATTCTACCTGTCTACCAACATTTAGAAAAATAAAATAAATAAAATTAAACAAAACTGTGTTCAATCTTTTTTCATTTGATGCATACAGCTGTTTGTGAACTACCATTATGATCAGAGTTGCAATTTACCTAATGATCACTGCTGCTGATTTGGCATTTTCCCATATGCTTATGTCCTATCCATATATCTTCTTGGGTGAAGTGTCTGTTACAATCTGTTGTATATTTTTCACCCAGTTGTGAAAGTTCATATTGTTGGCTCACATATTTTTTATATTTTTTGCATTATTTTTATTAGAGAAATGATTTTTGTCTTTTTTCTATTGGTGACTTGAGTATCTCTTCAATACAAAGTTATTATTATTATGCATATAGTTAATCAATTGCTTTAGAAGAGCAACGTTATTCTTTCCTTACTGAAATACCTTTCCCATTTTTTAAAGTTTGGTAGTCTAAATATATGTGAATTTATTCTTAAATTAAAATGTATGAACATAAATTTATAATGTTTATTTACCATAATCTTACTAACCATAAAATTTATAGTGATTCTTTTTCTTTCATTTTTGATAAGGGCAATTTGTGTTTTCTTGTTTTTTATTCTGATTAATATGGTTAGAAGTGTATGAGTTGCTCATTTCAAGTAATCAGCTTTGGGTCTCCTTAATGTTTCTATTGTCTTTTTTTTTCTATTTTCTGATTTTAGAGTGTTATTTATGGTTCTCTTATTCGCATTTTGGGGCCTTCCAAGTGATGTTCAAGAGACCCTCAAACCCTACCAGCTTTTCTTGGCCAACTGGCTTGGTGGGCTAAAACAGTGACCTGAGTATGAAGTGCTTCAGTGCTAGGGTCATCTAGGGTCATACCTGGTAGTCCTTTGGGCACTATCTGGTACCAGAGATAGAACAAAGCCCTGACAAACACCCTAAGTGTGGAACTATTTCCTGGTTCTATGATTTACTATCTTTATTGGACTTTCAGTTTAATTTGTTCTCTTTAATTTCTTAAGACAGATTCTAATCTAGATTCTAGACAATTCTAGACGGATTTGTCACTGGTATGAATGTCTCCTAGATCAAGATGTGGCTCAGTGACTCAATAGTAAGGTGCACAGTATTAAAAAAAAAACATACGAATGGTTATAATTTAAAATAATTCAAGTCAGCAAAGGAAATAGGCACACAGGGTGGATCCAGTAGCATTCAAGTGAGACTCAGATTTGTTTTCTCCTAGTAAAGCTGTGTAGACATCATATGTTTCTCCCAGCGATATTTCTCCATGTAATAAAACGAGTAGTGATAGCAGAGGAATTTCACCTGAGCTTTGGTGTCAAGAGTTTTCCTTGGAAATTGGCTCAGTGTTTTTCTTGGGGGTGGGATACATAGACATACTGTCTAGTCTAACAACACCAACATAAATTATTGTTGGCACAGACTATCTGGCTTAGACCAAAGCCCTCAGGTGATTAGGTCACTCTAATCTAGCACAACATTCCAAAGCCTTAGAAATCACCCCTCAGCTGACACTT